>JACDOX010000052.1:1133268-1206988 GCA_014549065.1 Cardinalis cardinalis
AGGAGTTTGAAGGACACTAAAAATCAGCAATTTTAGTTTTTTTATAGGACAGGAAGAATTAATGGAATAGTTTAAGTGTTCAGCATGATTTGGGATTATGAGACCAAAAGGTGATAAAAGGACCTTTCTATTGCAAAAGGACAAAGCTGAAGCAGGAAGACGGTACATTTATATCAGCATTAAGAATGCATCCCATTAGTTCTAAAGTTTGTGAAATCACTTTTCTTTGAATCTCTCAGGGATAATTCACCTAAATTAGCATTAGCTTTAGGAGAGAGCTGTGATCTGAATGCTCCTCTCTTAGTTTACTCAAAGAGAAAAACCTAGTTTTAATTTATTTAGTGACCTTTGTAGATTTCAAACTTGAATGATTTTCTTTCTTTACAGTCCTTGGTAGACTCAAGGCAGGAACTAGCACTTTTAAATGGTGATTGCCTTATTCACAGAAATAGACATAGAGCCTAGGGGCTCTTTTATGCTTTTCTGACAGACCCTTCAGCAAACATAGTGCTTTATTCATGTAAAATATTCCTTGAATTCTTGAAACAAGTAGTTCTCTATTTTCTAAATCATTTGATGTGATGAGTGCTCAGGGTAGCCTAATGAGGTGRAGCTATTAAAAATGCAATGATAGCTGTCAAATTCTTTTAAAATTACTCTGAAAGAGAAGATAATGATGASAATTCCAGTTCTGAATACCTATAKTCAATTAATTTARTGCTGTTTTAAAGTAAAATGCAGAGTAGTCTATGGATTAGAATACTGTTGTCCTCATGCTGCTGACCAAAGATCCAGTTACTTAGATGATCTTTGTTCTCAAATTTACTTATCTCAACAAATTGACCTACAATTCTTTTTAAGTCAACAATTTGCAAATGATAAGTGATGGATATAATCCTTTCAGAAATAAAGCAAGACATGTCTAGTCTTCCTTGAGAGACTCCCTCTTTCTCTTTAACTTCTGATGATAATGAATAAATGGTAGCAACTTTCCCATAACAGACAGGTTAAAACAAGGGTAGAAGAAAGATCTAAACCACGGTTTCACATTGCCTTCCTAGTGCAGACTTAGACAACKAAATATTTACATGATTACTTCTTATATTAAGAAAGCTTCTATGGCTTGTCTTACAGTGTGTTGGGTTTTATCTTGTTTGTTTCTGACGTCCAAACTTTGGCACTAGGCTTTGATCAGACTTTATTAAAGGCTCTACTCAAATCTGTGTACTGTTCTAAAAGACAAACATTTTAGGGCTCAGGATTCTGGCATGTAAATCCCCTTTTTGATTGTATTCAAAAAATTAGAAAAATATCCAACTAATTGAACTTTAATGAGAAGTCTGAGTCCCATGARGAGGTGTTCTAAACTTGGAGACTATTGCCAAGAGCATATTGTGAGCTTACTTGGTTTCTGCATGTAGTATTTGTTAAGAAAATATTTCTGTATTTTCCTGGTAAAACAGGAGAAAGAACAAAATAGATTGTTACAAATATTTATTGTAAATGTCTGCAACAAGGTGCAACACCTGTGGTGAAACTCATCACATTCTTGCCATGTATGAAGTACAGTTACACTGGAACAATTTTTTACTTATTTATTACTTAATTTTACATTTCCTTAATTTTTTAAACTTTCATTTACTTAATTTTTTACTTATTTATCATTTTGAAGTGGATCTGTGTTGTGCTACTTTGATAAATAAATGGAATCAATATAATGACAAAGAAAATGCATGGATTGTTACTAAGGAAACAATCTCAATTTACTGCTAAACAGGAAACTTTTTGCTTTATTCACTTACAGAATACAGAATGATTCTCAAATCAAGAATCTTTCATTTTTTTAATCACAAATTCTCTAAATAAAATTTTATTGAAGAGATCAAATCAAATACCAAGTGACAAAAAGTAAGGGATTACTCACTGGAGCCTTTGTTCTGCAATGAATTAAAGCTCRTAATTATCAAACAGTAGGCAATTAAATTATTTTTCTATTATCTCAGTTATTGGTTGGCAAAACTTATCTTTGATTTTTCTTCATTTAATTTTTGAAATCAATTTTTTTTTTTAAATGACAAGATTTTTTGCAGGTAAGATTCCTGTAGCTCTTTGATTASCAAAGCTCTGTCATTTCTAGTTCACAGCCTTTCTTTCTTACATCTGAACTCAATCTGTGAAAGGGTTTTTTTGCCTTTCTCTACACCTCACCACTATTATTGGCTTTATCTGCAGTCTCTGTAAATACACTCGCTTCGTTAAGAGAATGTCCTTGTTTAAGCAATATATTATGCATATGATATGTGCAATTGCAACCTTCCAACAGTCTTTTGAAAATACCATAATGCCATATATTAATTAATTAAGATTTTTCAATATTTCTGTATTGGAGAAARCATTTAGTGAATGGAAAGCACAATTATGTCATCTGAATTTCAAAAATATATCSCAATTCTTGGGTTTTACCCAAGTTTTAATGAAAAGATGTAGAGTGAACTTGATCAGATGTAATTATTTTCCTTTTCATAAAAGAATGTTCTCAAAACTACATCAAGGATCCTCTGAGTCTACCTAACTTTCTGCAGCAGATAACAGGAAATGTACAAAGATGATACAGAGATGATAAATGTGGTCTACAAAAAAAAATTGATACTTCAGTGCCCTGACAAAATGTATTCTGCAGACTTCTGTATATGAAATTTCACAGTTTTCTTTCACAGATGTTGGTGTGAATATTTTGTACAGGTCTGATCCATGTCAGTTGGCACCTCCTGTCCTGCTATTTYTTCAAGGGTCACTTTGAGTTTCTAGTTCAGAGAAAAGAAAAAAATGCAAAATAAAAATCAATCAAAATCATTGAGTTTCTTTTGGTTGCATGGCAAAACTGTGAAGCTTCCCTGATATTTTTCTGCAGCCACAGATCATCTCACTTTATTTGAGAACTGGAAGTAAGTGCATGCTAAGTAACAATGAGATTCAGTAAATCCCCAAGTATATAAACCCAAATTGCATATCGTTCTGCAAACTGATCTAAGACTATGTTTCCAAAAGTTCACATTTCTGTGTGTTTGCAGTGGCACTTTAAAGGCCATGTTCTTCAAAAAATAACCCTGTAAGAATAACACAGATTCACAAAATATGTAATAAACATTCAGCAAAGAGATTTTTGTAATTAAATGTCTGCAAAGAAAAAATTGGCATCTAATGAATATGATGTCAGTCATATACCCAATACCAGGAGAAAGAGGAGATGCTAGAATGCCACTGATCTCAGAGCAGTAACAGTTATATTCTGTTCTTTCCAATAACATGGAAAAAAACTGTTTCGGGTTCTGAAGTAATCTTCTGCAGAACTCTAAAGCCCAGTATGATTTAGATAGACACTGGGATACAGGAAACACAGGAAATTGACCATCTTACTCTATACCTCATTAATGAACACTTTAAATAAGTGTTCATTAGTGAACACTCTGATAAATGTTAAGTTTTAATATATATATTACARTCCATGTTTTAATAATAAAATAAATATCCATAAATAATAATACATTATATATTACTGTACTAATAAGCTGAAACACTTCAGAGCCATTAGGTCTGATTTTAGGTAGTTGTTAGGATAATTTATTTCAAGATTTTCATATAGGAAATTAATTTTTTCCCCTAGAATTCCTTCCCTGTCATGATTATGTTGTGCTAATCTTTTCTGCAGTTTTAGCTAGCCTCAGTTGATAAGTAGTTAGCTTAAAGAAGTTATTATTCTTATCTGATGGATAATTTTGTATCCAAGTTAGAAAATTATGGTCTGGATGAGCAGACAGCTGAACAGATAAAACATAGCTTGGAGGACCTGTCTTGGAGGATAATAAGTCTTTTTCTACCTAGTGGTCCAAAACCTGGAGGCATCTGTCTTTATCRACGATATGGAAAATGTAACAATGTGTACTCACCATTTCCAGATGACACCAAATTGGCAGGCAAGGGGTAAAGAGAAGGAGAGGAATCAGTTAATACTCTCTATGGCAAGGCTGCCGTGTAGGGGAACCTAGAGACTCTGAAAGAATGGGCTGCCAGTAAGTAAGCTCATGGAATTTACACAGACTGATAGTAAATCCTGCTGCTGGGCAAGCAGAATTCCCCTTGCAATGTCACAAGCTGGGGCCTGACTGACTGGGCCCCAGCTCTGCTGGAAGGACCCGGTGTGCTCTGGCATCAAAGCCAGAAGGGTCCTGGGCTGCCACTAGGAACCCAGCCAGGAGGTTAAGAGGAGTGATTACTCCTTTCCTCATAGAACCCTAGCCTGCATCTAAAGTTTTATGCCCAGTTTTTGGGCACCCCAGTCAATAATGATATTGATAGACTGGGTGAATGCAGTAKAAGATTTTCAGGAGAATCTGAGCAAGATGGAATTGTTTAGCTGGAAAAGAGAAAGCTTTGAGGAGTCCCTACAGAAACCTGACAGCACCTGTGGAAGGGCCACCCAAAAGACAGAACCTTGCTCCTTCACAGTGGTGGCAAGAGGATGTGAGAAAATTGCAGAAATTATAACAAGGAAATGGTCCAGCTGGATATAAGGAAAAATATTGTCCTCAGGAGAACAAGCAAGCAGATAACCATACTGCTCAAAGAGGTTCTGCAGTCTCCATCCTTGGGAGATGTTTGAGAGCCAACTGGATCAAGTACTGAGCAATCTTGTGTTATCTCAAACTTGATCCTACTTTATAGTAGATGTTGGAAAAAAGATGTCCTGAATTCTCTTCCAAATACAACTCCCTTTCAACTGAATTATTCTATAATTCCATTATTGCTAAAGATTTTCTAGTGAAATATTATTCATGCTGAACTTAACTGGATATCCTTCTTTGATTTCACTGGGGCTAAAGGCTGGAATGGTTTTATTTTATTCAAATATGAAGCATTTGTGTGAAAYCAAAACACAACTCTTCCCCCTCCCCTTCCCATTCATTTCTATAGAAATACTTGATCTGACAAAAGTAGACCCTGTGGAACAGTGWAACAAAAATTAAAAAAAAATTGCACATAGAAAAGGCAAATTTTATTAGAATTAGTCCCATAACTCAACAAGAGTTGCAAAGGTCTCTACGAGATCTTCCTTTTTTTGTAACAGTAAAGTGGCTTCACTGTATGACAACACACAAAGCATACTTTCAAGGTTATGAAGTAAAATTACTTCAGTGGAGTTAGGAACAAATTGGTATGTTCATGTTATGCACTTAACATTAATGTAGGCACATAAATGTCATGTGCCTACAGATTGCAGTCAGTTATTTTCTTGGCTTTATTTTTTATTTTATTTTTTCCTCACTGAAAATAGATTCCTCACAATGGTGTGTCTAAATATATGTGTTTTATAGTTTATTTGATAAAACCTGAAGATTTTTATGATTTAGTAATCTGACCTCCTGCAAATCATAGGCATGTTTACAGTAGGAGATGATAATATGTAATACAAAATTGAATTAGAAAATGGATGTTACTCCTTTTTTGAACATAAATTTGCCAGATGTACACCCATCTCTTCACATGCTTAGTACTTGACATTTCTGTGATGATAAATTTTATGTAGTTAGCAGCCTCCTTTTTAAAGCCTTGCTGTAATGGGCAACATCTTCAAAATACTTTGCTCAGTGAGCAGGCAATCTAGGATTTAATGTTGCTAGGATAGGCAGGGCTAAAGTATCAACYAGGTATCTTCTACAAGTGACCACTAGACATTAAACAGCTCATAATCAACTGGTGAAGAACACATTAGGTTTGAATATCAACCACAGTACTATTTATAGGGTGRTAAGAATTAATTTTATTCTTATCACACAAAACTTCATGACAGATACTGTATATAAGATACTCAAAGCTATCTATGYGTAAGTAGCACTAAAAATAAAAAAATGGTGAAAAGAACTTCCTCATCAAGCAGGATGAACTTGTCACAGCAGCTATTACCAGATTCCTGAGTTTTGTGATTTTCCTGAGATCATGTTTTCGTAGCCATGGCTTCTGGCATTCTGTGATTTTTGCTTTTGTTGGTGGAATGATCTGGTATACAGTTGTACACTGCAGGCTTTACAAGGAGCTTTCAAATAACATCCCTTAGAACTGAAATGAAGGTGAGTAGAGAGCAGCTTCAGGGACAAGGGGGCAGAGACACAATGGCTCAGGTCAGTGGATTCAAGAGACACGTTCAATATAGTAGGCTATTGTGGATAACAGGGAAAATGATGAAATATAAAGGATTTGGGGACATATCACATAATAAAATCCAAACATGTTTGGTATTAAAATATTWAAAAAAAAATCTTGACATTATGATGCTGGTTATATAAATATGGGAAGGAAATGCAAAGCTTATAGAGTCAATGGATTAAAGAAACATTTGCAAACCTGGGACTGAAATTGAAATATTTATTGAAATCTTTCTAATGTTTCAGTCATGTTTGTCTTCACATTATTACTTTTGGTCTAAATTTCAGATACAGATGTTCACTTCAGCACACAATTTATTTTCAGTTTTGCAACTCTGTATTTATGAATACTCTAGATGTGTGCATTTCTTTAAAATCAATGGGTTTGAACATACATGATCACCTTGGAGATGTTAAAAAAATGAACACATTTTCTTTCAGAATAAAATATATTCAATATATATGGTGTTTTAAGAAGCTTCTGAAATTCATATTTCAGAATATAAAAAGATCTATATAAGTGCATTTCATAAAACAGTAAGATTCCAGTACTTCTGTTCACTTATGGAATTTGATTTCCTTGAAGTTGTATTCACTCAACTATTCATAAATAAAATCAATGCTTATGCTTTCAAAATTTTGTTTCACTCTGACAAATAGACTACATCATGAGTTTTAAATATTAGCATATATTGACATTAAAAGTTGTCCCATATTAMACAGATTAAATTATATGAAAAGAAGCTATATCTAATCATTCTTAAAACTAGAATGCTGTGCCTATCACAGGATGCCCAATATTTCACAGTATACCAATGTATTGGGGTAGCTYAAGTATATGAAATTCAGGAGCTGGATAGGATTTTATTCTGCTATTATGTTTAATAACAAATATTAACCAGGAAAATATATTCCACATAGCAAGGTAGTACATTTGAGTCCAGCAGTTCACTAAAAGTAATCTCAAGACTAGCTGCAGCTTCGTTCTGAGCACTAAATTATGAAAGAAATCCTTTTTATCACCAAAACTTTTAAGTATATCAAATAAAAAGGATCAGCTTTATTGATTCC
This sequence comes from Cardinalis cardinalis, assembly GCA_014549065.1. Lineage (NCBI taxonomy): Eukaryota > Metazoa > Chordata > Aves > Passeriformes > Cardinalidae > Cardinalis > Cardinalis cardinalis. The sequence goes on from JACDOX010000052.1 coordinate 1,140,540, forward strand.
CTGTTTGTGGCCTGATAGACTAAACCTTTATTTTACAAAATTGAACCAATTATAAAGAATATATTATTATATTCTTATTAATTGTGGTTTATTAAAAGTAGTTTTTCAATGACTTAAAATCATATTMTTGTGTATCATATTAATTATGCTTGATTTTTTTAAACTCAGGTTCAKTTAACCTTTGTAACTTGCTCAATGAGAAAAATCAGTGATCTGTATCACTATACACAATTAATGGTTGAGCAGCATATAATAAATGAAAATGCCATCATAGCCTGGCAATTAGTGCATGGATCATCTTCAAAAGCTTACACACTTTTCTGTCTGCAGCATTTAACTTTGCTCCATGACTAAAATTGTATTCAAAGTGAATGGCAATATTCAATTACTGTGGTACCGCATTATGGGAAATTGTCACAATTTTGAGTAATAGCTCTTGTGGAAAACAATTAATTTGGTGTCCTGYTGCTAGGTCAAGTATAAAAGCTAATTTCCTGGAGGAAAGAAAGATGTTTATCAGCATATCTTCTTTGATGTTTTARTCTGAAACACAAAGTGCTTCTTTCACTGTAAAAAGTTTTCTCGCATGTATTAAAAAAAMCTATAAGATAAGAAAGAGGTAGCAGCAAAAGTTTCACTGAAAATATGTGTGAGGAGTGCAGGAAAGACAAGAACAAGAAAAAGTACATTTCTCTCAAGTTTTATCACAGGAAAATTTTTCTATGTGCATAGAAATTGACATTTGCCAAAACTGGTTGAACTACACAATTTTAGTGAAATAGAGCAGTTGAACACACAAAGAGTGACAATTCCCTTTCCTCTAAAATACAAGCCAAAATAGAGCTCTTTCATGTGCCAACAAGCACTAAAAGGAACAGGGTTTTTTTCTATTTGAGTCCAAGAAAAAGGAAGAAAGAAGAGCATTTATTCTTACCACCATTCTACACTTAAGTATATTTCTTGATATATATTTAGTATTTAGTATCTTTCTTTAGTGTATTTCTTTACTTTGATTTCCATTCCTTGAAGAGACAGTTGARGGKTTTTTTTGCTGTATTTTTGCCCCTTGATCAAGCCACTGGTCTGTTACCATTTTCATGAGTGGGCRTATAGTAACTCTAAGTTACAAAACTCAGGGTGTTTTTTGAGACTTCTATTACTGTAATGYATTACCCATTTTGTTTTCTTTAATGTTTATAAATAATTTATTCCAAAAATACAAATATGCGGGGTGACATATTTACATGATGAATATATTCATGAATATTTATAACACATAATTCCAGATGCCTAAGTTATACGCCTGAGTTAGGAGAAAAGTTTCCAAACAAGCCCATTTTTATCATTTGAACAAAGCAGGAACTTAATATGAGCATTCTTAATGATGTCACTCTCCATTTCCCTCCTTCTCCCTCACWGCTACATGCCTAAGTATTCCTCAATAAATTAGCTCACTAGACAAATTATATCAAGCTAGTGGACTGAAAGAAAAGAGAAAACAATTATCAAATGGTTAAAGGTGAAAAGAGTATTACCCCTACTCCWAATTATAAGAAACTGAATGGTAGGGAAAAAATGAGTCTCAATACCTGGATGACATCCCACAGCTATGTTAACAATTGTATTAAGATCTGAGTTGTTTRTTTGGGATGTTAAGATTTAAAGGTCTTCTTTCTCCTCACAGTTTTTGAAACTACAGTGTCGACATTTAGATTCTTTTCTCTTATACCCACATGCTGTTATAACTTACCTTTGCATTCCTTAATTTATTGTGACATCTCTTGTTTTAGAATTGTGACACCAAACTTGGCCTGACTGTACATTTGTGAATTTCAGGGACTTTGAGGTCAGACAAGAAGTAATCAAAATGGAACTGGAAAAACAAAGTGATTTTTTTTCTCATGACATTTGAAAAAACTAAAAAAAAAATTTAAATGGCACAAATTTATTCGTGTCTAGAAATTATATCTCTAAGTAGAGATGCAGCACTTTGACAATCACACTTTCATGATTGAATTTGACATATTTAAGTTTAGCAAGTGCAATAAAGCAGTCATTCTTCGAATATCACCTGATTTTATTTTCACAAACACTTACATACTGGGAAATTTTTGCTTATTCTTACAAAACATRTAGAACCCAACTGTTCATGGTCTGGATGTCTATGGTGTCAGAATGTTACTCGAGAGTGATGTTTAAAATTATTTTCATATTTAAATAGATTTTTCTGTCGCTATTTTACCTGTTAGAATAGTCACATTATTACATTATCAATAGATACAATAGAAAATGTAACTTTGCAAATTTGCCTGCCCATCTTGAAGTTTATTTAGCRCCTTTACATATCTCTTATTTAATATAATAAATATTTTAAATAAAAATAAATAAACTTATAATGATTAGTATCCATTCAAAACTATAAAATGCAATTTCATTTTATAAGTTAAGTATAATAAAAGTTAACTTTTCCTATTGCTGAAAATAACTCTTGKTGATTTATAGAGTAATTTATAAAAAAACACCTCTTTTCAAAAGTGGCCAGCTATGATTCAAGCACAGCTTTCATGTGGATTCTTCTTAGGACTTTGTGAATTTAGTTAAATCAACTTTCTGTTTACTGTATAACATCATTGCTTCTCGTAAGCTTTGCAGTGCAGAAAGTGGACATTTTCCTCAGCAGAATTTTCTCTTGATTCCAGAAATGCAATCTTTCAGTCTTTTAGGAAAAAAAAGTTTGATACCAGAAAGGTTTGACTTCATGTTTGGGATTTTTTTTAAACCCGAAGTGCTCTAACAAAATGTATTGCTGTGAATCTGCATTTCTCTCAAAACCAGGAATTTAAAAAGAAAAATATTTATAATTTGAATATAATGGTCATATAATCTTCTTTCTGCTAATATATATTTATTCCAAAAGGGATAAAAAAAATCTCAAAAATTTTCCATGTGCATTGTAGAAGAATTCTAGACAATACGTGTTATTCCTTTAAAATGTACATACTGCAGTAAAACTTTTTATCCTAAGTTTCCCTGTGTTTTCAGAATAGAAGTGATGAATAATGCATTATTCTTCATGTGGCAATGTTAGTAGGCCTCAGAAAATATGTAACCATTTTATTACTATTCATTTATGCATACAGTTAATCATAAACTACAAAGGATTGTTAGTTTCAAACCCTTAAGAAAAATTTATGAGGTCAATTTTTAAAGAATTATTCCTCTGGGCTGTAATTAGTATTTTGTAGCATATGCAACCTGATGTTATCGTAGGAGGCAATCTGAACATCTGTGTGTATTATTTGAAAGGTTTAATCCCAAAGAACCTTCTTGCTTTGTGATGTTAAGATGCACGTTAGACAAAAAATGGAAAAAGCAGAAGGACTCATTGCTGTTGCATTGGAATACTGAGAAATATACAACAGCTTTGTTTTTGTTTTGCTTCTTAACATACTAGAGCATATAGGACCGTAGGAAAAGGCTTTACAGTGAAGCCTCATCTACTCCAGAAGTCAATTTATTTATTTMATGAGTATTTCATAGCTATGGAAGGTTACAAAACAGATTTTTTTTTAAATAGCTAAATATACCTATGCAAAAATGCTTACCCACACCTAACATTCAGGATTAAATATTTTGTACATTGAAGTTGTAGACCACTGGAAACAGATCTAWTTTCATCTAAGTAGATTCTTAGGAATTAAAAAAGATTAAAAATGGGCTGGTGCATTTCAGAAATTATTTGTTCTAATAGACTACGGAAAAATGTCAATCATTTTATTTACTGATAAATATTAATTTTAAGAGTACAAAAAAACCCCATAATCTATTCTGACAAAGTTGTTAGGGAAGTCCAGCACTATGAAAATTGTACATAACYAGAGTCAGTCTTTGATAATATCTCACCTGTTTAAGTACAGATCCTCACAATACACAGTATTGGTGGAAAATGAGTCCATCTTCAAGTCATCTCTTCTGTCACTCCACAGCAGGACATTTTATATAGCAAAACAGGACCCAAATATTTGATCTTTGGAGATAATATTCTGGGGTTCAATAATTATATCCCTGCAAAAAAGCAGTGTAGTCACAGTTCTTAGTCCTGCAATATCCTGGTTCCCCCACTTTTCACAAGCTTAAATGCTCACCTTATTTTTGTTTAAATTACTTCTTTAAGTCATATAATTAACTATATAAAGTAATCAGTTATTGGATTTGTTTAATTTGTATCACTACGGTTGTTGGGTTTTCCCTCCCAGGGAAAATGTTAAGAGTTGCAGGATGCCTTCCTTCAGAGTACAAATGGCAAAATACTAACCAAATTTCATTGATAGGTATTTCAGTAGAATTCATCTCCAAAAGTCCTGGAATCCTTTTWCTTCTGTAATGCATTGACCCTGGCTGGATACCTGACATATACCAAGGCAGCTCAACCACTATGGGGGGAGAAAATATAATAAAGGGTTCACAAGTTGAGAAAAGGACCAGGAGACATCCCTCACCAAATACCATCGTACGCAAAACAGGCTTGAATTGGGGTTATTAACTGAATTTATAACTAGCAAAATCAGAGCAGGWTAATGAGAAGTAAAATAAGACCTTAAAAACACCTTCCCCTCACCTATTCCTTTTTCACAGCTTTACCTCCTCCCCCAGCAGCACAGGGAGAGAGGGAATGAAGATTATGGCCTGCTCAACACAAGTCATTTCTGCTGCTGCTCAGGGACAGGGTTCTTCCCCTGCTCCAACATGGGGCCCCTCCCGTGTGAGACAGTTCTCCATGAACTTCTCCARCATGAGTCCATCCCATGGGCAACAGTTCTCCACAAACAGCTGGAGCGTGGGACAGTTTTTAGAAGGTGCAGTCCTTCAAGGACAAACTGTTCCAGTGCGGGTCTCCAAGGGGTCACAAGTCCTACCAGCAAACCTGATCTGGCATGGGCTCCTCTCTCCATGGGTCTGCAGGTCCCTGCCAGGACCCTGCTCCAGACAGGCCTCCCATGGGGTCACAGCCTCCTCTCAGGTATCCAGCTCCAGCACAGGGCTCCTGTGGTGGATRTTAGCATCCCYATGTTCCTCCATGGGCTGCATGAGATCCGTGTTATGAGAAAAACTCTAAATTTTTCTTTTCTAGGAACAGAAAATTCTTTCTGTAGAATAAAAAGAAGTTGTGTTTCTGGGCACCACTGAAAAGAGCCGGGATCCATGAAACAGCAAAAAGCTTTGGGAAAATTTTAGAATTCAAAAATATTTGTTTTCTAGAAGCCATCCTTCAATATCCTCACTCTTCACATGTGCTTACAAGTACTGTCAGCAGGTGATAAAATTCTTGGTTGCTGCTGGGACCTTTTAAAATCAACTATTTAATGTRACTAACTGTCGCAGATATCTTTTTCACTAAAAATCCTTTCTTTAGGATTTTCCCTTCTGGGAAGCTGAGGCCCCAGAAAAAGAATGCAAACAATGTTTGTCTGCTGCCATGGAGTGCAACAGGTGGATTTTTGATTGGCCCATCTTGAATGTTTATAATTAATGGCCAATCAAGATGGAGCTATCTTGGACAGAGTCCAAGAGAGCGGCCTTTTGTTTTCATTCTTTCTATTCTATTCTTAGCTTAGCTAGCTGCTGAGGAAACCTTTTCCTTCTTTTTCTTTTTAGTATAGTTATAATGTAATATATATAACATAAAATAATAAATCAAGCCTTTTGATCATGGAGTAACATTCTCATCTCTTCCTTCACCTGAAAACCCCTGYGATCACTGTCACAASTAACATATGTTGAAAAACATTTTTTTCAAGCACCTCTTTTCCCTTCCTCCTCAGCCTCTTTTACTCTTCCCTGCTGCAAATTATGAAAACACATTGCTTTCAAAATTCCCACATATCTGAGACAAGCATTATTGACTGTGTTGGGATGAATGTGTATATAAACACAAGCCTCTGCATACMTGTGTAGAAGGAGACATTTTTGTGTGTGTCAAATATCAATATCTTAGAAGATTGTTCAAATATTTAACACTTCAAAGGCCAGCTGCGCATGTGAACACTTTGTTGGAATGTGCTGATTCCGAAGTGGCGAGTGACGAAAGCAAGCAGAAAGGTGCTGCTTACACACGGACTGGTATTTCCTAGGCTAGGCTGCAGAGAACAGTTTTATGGCCTAAGTMATTCTAAAGAGCCAATGCTTATGTCCTTCAGTAAAAGCTGGTCATCCCTGTGGAAAAGAGCTGTGCATTTCAGTTACATATGAGAAGGAAGGTTGAGTTTTGTCTGTTTGCTCTCTTCTTCATGGAGGAAAAAATTCACTTCGGGGTGCACTGATTAATGAAGGGCAAAAGTCTAGTTTTATAAATAGAGAACTTGGGACACAGATTTTCCAGAGTATTCATTTCTATCTGCAGTTACTCTTTACAGAGAGATTTTGCATAGCCAGTCCCAAAACCTATTCACACATTGAGCAGAAATTACAAAGTTATACGATGGAATTTCAGGTATTTTTTATTTAGTTGTAGGATATCAGGACAAGCATATCCTCCCTGTGAAGCTAGAAATGACTTCTACTTATTTTATTTGCTCCTTATCAAATATATGATTTCATTTGATTCACTCTGGGTTTTTTACCCAGTGGAATCCCAGTGGAGCACTGCTGTTAACTGACATGATTGCCCATAATATCTCTATTATACCTGTTATATCTTATCATGTCAAAGACTTCTAGCAGAGTCTTTAATTTGTGAATCATTTACAAAATAGTCCTTAACAGCACCTTGAAGTGTTGAGCTGTTACAGAAGGAGTAGTCTTTATCCTTAAACGACAAGATGGAAAAATAAAGGTCAAAATCCTTTATAGAGGAATAAAAGTTGTTCTTCTTTTTGCCATTAGATGAAAGACTCCAAATGAAAAATTAAAATTAAAACAGGAATGAGACTTCATAACAAGGAATTACCGGGACAATTTAGAAAAGAAAACAAGACAGAGGTAATAATTATTTTAGAAAGCTGATTGAAAAGCTATTACAGTGTATTACCTTCAGCAATGTCCAATAACTGTAGAATTAATTTAAACCCTTTGTAAATATAATCAAAGGACATGCCTAGGAGAATGAARGGTTAGAATGAGAGGGCTTCTCAAACTACCAAAATACCCTAACCACTAATCTGAGTAGCACATTGTTAACTCTTGCCTGACACTGAGGATAAATGTGGTGAATGGCCACAAAATATGCTATTCAGTAACTATGTTACTGACTAAATTTGGTTGATTTAAAAATTCATCATTAGTTTCTGTTCTATTTTCTTTTCTTTTGTATTAATTTGCAGGTTTTGTTGATTTTTAAAAATTTTAATCACAGAAAAGTTACTTTCTACTTGTTTTGACTACATTTTATTGAGCTCAATCCTTCATTTCCAAGTATCAAAAGAAAATATTTTTGAAAAAAAAGATTTTAAAATTTCTAATGCACCAAAACAACTTTTCTGAAATAAATCACATATTCATCGACAACGATGAAATATCAAAAGCCATGGAAGTTTGACAGGGTTCAAGTGAGCTTAAATTGAATGTTCTGTCAAGGTTTGCTGCAAGCCTCTAAAGCAAACCTCTAATAAATCAGCAAGATAAGAGCTGAAAGTACTTTCTAGCAAGGTTGAACAGAAAGTAAATAATAAGCTTAAAACAATGAAAGTAAATTACCTATTTTGAGGTAAAGAAACTATCCAATATGTTTTATGCAAAAGTCTAGAAAAAACAGCTATAATTACTGTTGAAGGTTATAGATACATTTGTACTTTGCCCTTAAATACTTTCCCTCAAATATATGAGCTAATGCAAAGAAGTAGAAATTAGTGATTTGACTGAATATAATTATGTCCCTTCAATTTTATAGTGGCCACAGAAGACTCTAAAACCTCTCTGGAAACATGTACCAGTGCTCAGTAACTCTCATGCTAAAAGAGTGTCTTCCGATGTTCAAATGGAACMTYCTGTGTTTCAGTTTGAACCCCTTGCTTCCTGCCTTGTCATGGGGCACCACTGAAAAGAGCTTCGATCCATCTTCTTTACTTCCTCCCATCAGGGATTTGGATCCATTGATGTGATCTACTCTGAGCCTTCTCTTCTCCAGACAAAATGGTCACAGCTCTCACAGCCTCTCTTCAGTAGGTAGATGCTTCAGGCCCTTCATCATCTTAGTGGCCTTTTGCTGGACTCCAGCATGGCCATGTGTCTCTTGCTCTGGGGAGCTCAGAACTGAGCACAGCACTCCAGGTGCTTACTAKTGCTGAGTAGAGGGGAAGGATTATCTCAGTTGACCTGCTGCAACACTCTTCTTAATGCAGCTCAGTGCACCATTTGACGCCTTTGAAGCAAGGGCACACTGCTAGCCTGAGTTCAACTTTGTGTTCAATAGAATCTCCCTATCCTTTCCTAAAAAGCTGCTTTCCAGCTGATCTGTCGCCAGCATATATTGGTGCAGAGTGTTTTTTTCCTCCATAAGAGCAGGACTTACCTTGCACAATTACTTCACAAGGTTCCTGCCAGCCCATTTCTCCAACCTGCCTCTGGAGGGTAGCATGACCCTCTAGTGTATCAGCCACTAATCACAGTTTTTTGTCTTCAGGAAACTTGATCAGGTTACACTCTGCTCCATTATCCAGACCATTAATGAAGGTCTTTTGAATGAGATTGGACCCAGTGTTTAACTCTGAGGTGTGCTGATAGTTACTGGCCTCCAACTAGACTTCATATCACTGATCCTCACCCTATGGATGGAGCCATTCAGCCAGCTTTTAATACACCTCACTTGTTTGCTCACCCAGCCCATCCTTTATCATTTTCTCTATGAAATGCAGTCCTGAAAGCTTTATTGAAATCAAGATAGACAATATTCTTTGCTCTCCCTCATCTACAAAGCCAACTTATTCATTGTATGTTACCAGGTTGGTCAAGAATGACTCTATTTGGATCCATGCTGACTACTATCATCTTTTTCTCCTTCACCAGCATGGAAATGTTTTCCAGGATTAGCTACTACATCACTTTTACAGGGACTGAGGTGAGGCTGATGGATCTGTATTTCCCATGGGCCTTTCTTCTTGCCCTTCTTGAAGATATAAAAGTTGAGGCTTTTGCCTTCCTCCAGGGTGGCTAACCTTGGCTGGCCACCAGGTGTCTACTAAGCCAGTCTAACATTCCCCTTTGCCAGCTAGACAAGGAAGGGAAAGTATAATGAAAGACTCCTGGATCAAGGTAAGGATAGGGAGAGATCACTCACCAATTGCTGTAAAGGGCAAAACAGGCTCAACTTAGGGGATTTAATTTAATTTATTGCCATTTGAAAGTCAGACTAGGATAATCAGAAGGAAAGACAAATCTTACAACATCTTGACCTCCTGGGTTCAGCTGCACTCCTGGCTTCTCTACCTCTTATCCCTAAGTGGAACAGGGGGATGAGGAATGGGGACTGTGGTCAGTTCATCTTTGCCTCTGCTGCTCCTTCCTCTTCACACTACATTTGCTATCTGGCATTGGATCTTTTGGACTCTGAGGAAGCTTCTGGCACAGAAGCCACCTCTACTAGCTCCTCCACCCTCCACTAAAAGAGCCTTGGACACAAACCCAACATACCCAGTACTCAGGCATGTCTCACACTTGAACGATCTTTCAAAGATGGCCAAGAGCAGCCTCAGAATACAACAGCCAACTCTCTGTCAAGCACAGTTAATCCTACTACTACCTCCTGTGTTTTGCTGTAGGCTGACTGGATTGAKGCCTTCTAACATAGGCCTTTGCAGTTCAAGTGCTTGTGTTCCATACTGCTTTTCTTCTTCTGACTTAATGGGTAATATGAAGAATTCACTTTTTTAAGAGATTGATCCATATTTTATTCACTCTGTTGCTGATGTATTGCWGTATCAGCAACAGAAAGTTGTCTAGGGAAATATGTAGAAATAAAAGGCAAATGGAACTTGGGAGAAGGGGAGACTGAAAACAAATTAGTACAAAAGTAATAGATATCGACTTGATAATGGAGGTCCCTTGATGAAACAAATCTAAAACCTCTCTGACTGTGAGGTTTTCTTAACTTTAGAAAACATGGTAACCATTATACAGTGTACTTGTTGAATACTTGATCTCTGASGCATGTTCCTAGAATTTTGAATTAGGTTATCCATCCAGGAGAGAATATGAAAAAACACTCAAAATACTGTCACTTAATGCAGTTAATGTAGCTGTGATCATCTCTGAATCACTTTCCCACTTAATTCAGTCTGCTCAGAATGATTTGTGGGCATCCAAATCCATAAAAATGAAAAAAATCCCAAAACAACAACAACAACAACAACACAACCAAAAAAAAAACAACCAAAAAAAAGCCCAGACAAAAAAAAACCCCAAACATCCCCGCTTCAAAAAAAAACCACAAAAACCCCCAAAGCACTAAAATCAAAACTACCAATGTGCCAACCAACCAACCAAAAAAACCACGAGAAAACCTACAAAGTTCTTTTCTGTAGTCTGATGAACTTTTAGTCTGGTTCCTAAACAAGTAAATATTAATGCTGAAATATCAAACAAAAGACAGTCAAACTGCATATCAGCTATAATTCTACTCTACATTAAAAATAACTGCAACCTTTAGATTGCTGAAACTAATACGTACTTTATTTTTTTCTGTATTTGTATCAAAACGTTTTGTCCAAATCTTTATTTTGTTTCAGTCTGAAAAATGTCAGGATTCTGGAGGAGTAACTCTGCCCTTATGATTTCTCTCCACAAACTTCATAAATGCATGACTGGAGTGATATAGGCAAGATTTCAATCAACAGCATCTAACTTGAAAGTTAGACAGGAACTAAGAGTGATTCAGTGCATATGGACCAATTTATGGCTAACGTTTTATAGCCAATGACACTGATATACAAACTTTCTAAACCATTAAAGATTAAAAAAATAAACTTTTTATTTTTCTTTTAATTAAAAATTGGCACTTTTCTAACATATCAGCAGCAAATCTTCTGCAATTTAAAAATGCAGAAAGGATCTACATCTTTTCTACGGCATTGCAAATTAAAAACCCAATTCTACAGTATTACCTACAATACTAAATCTGTTAAATTAATTGACAGTATTTCTTTACCTTGAACAAATCTGAATATCTAACAGTCTAATAAACCAACAACTGAAAAGTAATGTCACTACATGCATGGTGAACATGATCAGCGTGTAATATCCTTCTTCTTTAGGGGGTTGGTTTGTTTTTTTGTTGTGAGGTTTCCTTTTTGTTTTGTTTATTGTTTGTTTGTTTGTTGTCATTTTAAAAATATCAAGCATCACTATCTGTTCTTCTATATCCATTATTTTCATTAAAAATTTAAAGCTAAAATATTGCATTGGGTCACACAATATGAAGAGCTCATATCACAAGATATTGCATTTCTCCAACTGGCACCGAGCTCAATAAAGTATATTTTGTGACACTGAAGCTCTGGAAAATTTCTCATATTTCCTGGGAATATATGGAGCAATTAAGGCGTTATTATATTAATATTTCATTTAATTTTATTTTCATTGTTCAGTACTTAAAATCTGTGACACATATAATGTGAAAATTAGTTGGATCCTCCCTCTATACAACAGTTGACATATTACAGGGTTCTTTAAGAAGTAAAAGATATTTTCAGACCCTATTCATATCCAATGCAGGGTTATTTTACTGTATTAATTTATTTGTTATCAACTATCAATTACATTAACTTATGGTACAATAATTTTTTGTCCTTCTTACACATTTTTTACAGCTGATAAGTCAGGTTTTTTTGAGTCTTTAGGGGTCTGATATTCAAAATACTATTAAAAAGTAGGATTACATCAAAAATATTTTTCCTAGATACTTCTCGACTATTTAACTCAGAACTCTGCTTGAAGCATCCTATTAAGATGTGATTCCATATTACTGACTATCTTAAATTTAAGTCTGTCAACTTGCAATCTAGTTTATAGGTTTTTTTCAAATCACTAAACAGAGAAGATTTCAATGAATCTGTCAAGGATTATCACAGGTGCATCTTTAGTATATCTATACTTACTACTGCCATCCTAGTCTGTATATGCAATGTAGGCTTTGATCAAATTATTTTTGTTCCAGTCTCTCATTATCCAAATAATTTTAGTGATTTATACTTTTTTTCCCCTAAAMTTTTGTCTTTTCTTTCATGTACTTAAATTGGAAATAAACAAAAATGCCTCCTCTTCTACTGTATGGGATCAAGTTGTATCTTTGAAACTAACCAAATAGCAGCAGTATGAAATAATTCTGATTGCTATTAGAACTGCATACTTAGGGGTATTTTGTTTATTTTAATAAATTTTTAATGCTAATTTTCTGAAAGCACATTTATGAATTACTTAATGGATAGCTAGGTGAATCCAAATCACAACTTTTTTGTGTTCTTATGAGGAAGACCACTTAAAATAGCTAAACCCACAAAAAATTATTTTAAAAATATGCTGGGGTGGTTAAGTACATCTGTGGAAGCATTTTAAATTGTACCTCCTCCACTGAGAACGGGAGGAYTAAACCTGCAATTTTGCTTATCTAAATTTTTTGCAAACAGCTTGAGGACCTTCCACAGATAGCCAACTGCAACAGCTTGTAGACCTGCAAGAAATAAGATAAACCAACCAGGATGCTGTAAAGGAAGACATGTTGTAGGGGTTTTTTTAAGCTATTTTCCTCTATTCTTCTTTATTTATAAGGTTCATGTAAGTAAATTACTTGTCTGGAGTGCTAATCTTGAAGCACACTAATTCTCTATGGGGAAGAAACCTACCAAGGCATTTTGCTCTTGTAGAAAACATTTGAGCTTTAACTCAGGGGATGAGATCTGCAATGTTAAAAAGCTTTGCTTTCTAAAAGAAGAATCAATCTAATTTGAGAATAGTGACAAACAAGCTGAAAGAAATTAAGTGCTGTGGAAATTACCTGGTCCAACACTGACTTGGAATAAATAGGCATACCCACAGTAGCTGTGGTTTTGTAAGCAGAGGTAAGYTTCCTTTCTTAAGCCATAAAAATTGCAGGRGAAATAAAAAATAACAGAAAAAAACACTCCAAAAAGCTCAAAATTTACTCCTTGGTGAACTATTCCATGGCACATCACAGATGCTGGAGTGAGTTGACCCTGACTGGATTCCAGGCACCCACCAAAGCCTCTGTCACACTGCCCWCCCCAGCTGGACAGGGAAGAAAAAAATAWAACAAATGGTTCATGGTTTGAGATAAGGACCAGGAGACATCACTCATCAAATGTCCCCTGCTGACAAAAAGTGGCCATGCAGACCCCATATTAAGGATGCTGCTTTCACAAGATCACACAATCACGAGTTGGAAGGTGCCCACAGGGATGATCAAGTCCAACTCCTGGCCCTGCACAACCCCATCCCCAAGAGTTCCAGCATGAGCCTGAGAGAATTGTCCAAACTCTTCTTGAACTCTGTCAGGCTGGTRCTGTGACCTAGCAGCCTGTTGCAGTGCCCAACAACTCTCTTGTAAATATTTTCCTGTAAAATCATACTTGTAATCTCTTTATGTCTCTAGCTACTACAAGCTCATTACTGYTAGTGAGAAAACACTTAATTCTTTTTGGGTGGGTAAAGAGGTTTAAAGTTGTCACTTTTCACATTAAAATSAACTTTTTAAACTCAAAATACTACATTTCAATTACTTTAGCAATTAATTTAATTCTATTAATTTCTCTCAAAATTTWTATGTATACCCTCAGCTGCCAAAATGCCTCAGGAAATCATTGTTTGTAAGCAAGGTACCTGTCTAATGGTTAATATCTGTTTGCAATAAAACACTTCAACCAAATCCAAGCATTTAATCAGTGTTAGTAATSTAATGAAAAACAGTCCAGGGACTTACCCTGCAGACTGTCTTGTCAAATTTCAATCTTAAATGAGAATCTTGACCATTTTTAAGTAAAAGATGTGAATGAGATGTGAAAGATATTTTTGGAACTTTTGTTACTGAAAAGTACACCAGCATTAAAAAGGGTTACTGTAATTTTACACTAAGATCTTCAATCTTTTCTCAGCTAGTCTCACTTTTTTTTTTTTTAAGGAATCACATTAAAATCTATGCTTAAAGRTTAGTTTTCTACCATATACTTACATCCCGTTTTGAATGGTAACAATTATCATCTTCCCTTCTTATCTCTTTTTTTTCATACTACAATGATTGGCTCCATAAGGAGAAAAATTCATCTATTTTACTCACTGGGATCTAAAAGACTGAAAATTTAAACCTAAATGTAAAGAAAATGTTGCTCTTGCTATGGTTACTCACTCTTCTGGATTTTGCTGAAAAATATTTAATGTAGGAAATAGCAACAGAAATCTTAGATAAAATTAAATAAATCAGGTCCTCTTCCTTTAGATAAAATCTAGTTTTAAGATGTTCAAAATTTTAAACATTTTTAAAGTAGTGTCAATAAATATTCAGTTGTTTGAAATGCAACTTATATATGTGAAATCAACAGTAAAAATAATAATGCTCTGTGAAAATACACTTTAAAATATAAACTGCCATGCAATTCCAGTGTAAACATAAAGCACTCTACATCCTTAGCTGAAGATCTTTAGCCTAATACTTTAGCCTAATACTTTCCCACTATTATTTAAACCTCAGCTCTTTCAGTTTGTATTCAGGATGCTTGATTAGTAGAACTCATTTGAATTCCTAAGAGTTAGGCTTGCAAGATTGCTATTGAGGATTCCATTTAAACATAAAGGATAGCAATTTAATCTCCTTAGAATGAGAAAATACTTGTAAAAATATACAATGAATATTTCTTGTAATAGCTGAAGTTTCCCTGTTTTSTATCTTGGCTGATGAAAAATCAGTCAGATTGCCATAGTATGTTAGCAGTCACACACCACAGGGTTTTTTCCCAAGTGCATTGTGCCTTTATTCCTACAGAGCAGTAGTACAGCACAGAGTCACTGTTGTTCCAGGTTTTCTCAAAGCCTCTCAAGGCAATGGTGCATCATCCTTGTTATAACAGATGGTCTTCAGCTGTAGCTTCTCACTTTGTGGAGCTGGTACCACAGTGGAGGATTTGCCCTGAGCATGTCCTTACAAGACTTCAATGGCCTACCTGTCAGCCATTCACCATGTGTTTAATGGGCATAAAGAAAAGGCTTAAGGCACTCAAGTTGTTCATCATATCTGCCAGATGTCCAGAGCAAYGGAGCTGAGCCTGCGAGAACATTGCTGTAATATTGAGCACTTGATACTGATGTAAGATAGCAGTATCCTAGACTGACAAATTATTCAAAGACTAAATTTATTAAATTTCTCAAACTCCACTTTTTTCTTTTTATCAACAAGTTTAATTTAATATTTTAAAATGCAAATGCATATAAATATACCTATAATGAYATATTTTAAGATGACAATATTATTTACAGTAATATTAGATATTCCACACATATGTTATTTCAAATATCCACTTCTAGCAATAATAAAAGATASTTAACATTAAACTTTTGACACAGAGAATCAAAGATGACATTGAAAAATAAATTGAACCTAATTTTTATACCTGTATACATTGCCACATTTAAAGGCATAAGTTAACAGTGTTTCATTTTKCTCTGAATAACTCAGATTAAAAAAATTATATTTTTAAAATTCCAGCTTAAAAGTGAACTTAGAATTCAGATTTTCTTATTCTTCTAATTTAGTTGTTAAGCAGTTGTATGAGCAAATAACATGTTCAGGAACATGTTAATACGCTCTATTACCCTACTGCTTAATTATCTACTTCTGATAGATTTGGGCATCTTGAAAGTTTAAAATCCCAGTATAGTTGGAAAGGAGTTCCCATTCTAATGATTGATTTAATAAATGGGTGAAAAGACTGTGGATAAGTGTGCTGCATCAAGCAGTTGTGCAGAGTGCAGGGTTTTTTTCTGACCACACTAAAAAAAACTGGCCAGTAAATAGCAAAGTAGAATTGGAAGCTGGAAGAAAAATATAGATMGTGAGTAAATCACATGCCATCAATTGCTGAGAGCCCTATTGTTTCCCAGCATCAGACAAAATCCAAATTAATTCCCATGATACACTCTACYTACGCCATCTATGGAAAGGTTCTTTGTCTCCTGTGCTGTGATCTTGCATGACAAACCAAACCATGTGTCTTCTACTGACAGGTAGGAATGCTCTCTCTTTCGTGCTATCCACTAGAGTGCAGYGCAGTCCATCCACTATGGGGTTGTTGCCTAGTAACAAAAGGAAAAAAACCTTACAACAGAATTAAAGTGGTAGGATAAAAAAAGCAATTCTTTAATGAAAGCTTTCAGGTGCACAAAATATGGCATTGCACATGTACAAAATCAAATTAATACCATTTTTATAAGGTTAGTTAATTATTATATCTAGCAGGTATGTCAAATAGAATGTACCTGCTACATATAATAATTAATTATTATTAGTTGCCCCCTTGGGTCTGCCCCTTGGAATAGTTCCAGGGGCTTCTTTGCCTTATTTCTTGTTATATCCTCTCAGATTCTGGTTGCAAAACAAAACATCCTTATTAGCGGTTCTCTTCTTGAAAATAAGACTAAACAGAATTTCAGAAATGTGTTAGAAAGGAATTAGATAAACTAGGAAAAAGGGTAGGAAAAATACTGGAAGTTATATTACTAAATATTAAAAATCTATAAAACTATAAATATGAAAAAGGCTTTAAATCTTTAGGCATCAGAGTATTCCAGCATGTTCCAGAGGAGCATATGTGGACATATATATCAGTTACTCAGGCTAACATATGGGCTTCTCAATATCAGATTAGATTGTAGAAAAAATTTCATCACCAGAGGTTTATAAAGCATTGGAACAGAGTGATTGGGGAGTGGTTGAGATACTATCTCTGGAGATATTTAAAAGGTGTGTAGATGTGGCTACAGGGACRTGGTACAGTGGTGGACTTGGCAATGTTAGACAGTGGTTGGACTCAATGGTCCTAAAGGTCTTCTCTAACCTAAATTGTTCTGTGAGTAAATATTTCCTCTCAGGTCCTGCATAAATTCTCATCWGCTTATCAAATTTGCTTTTTTACTCTTCAAGCCTCTATTTGATGTTCAGATCTGGTAATATGGCTACAGAAAATATTCAAACCTCTCAACATGCATTTGTCTACGGGAATATGGGCAAAGAGGGCAAAACCATAGTTGTACATAAAGAATAAAACATACATACAGCACAAATGTTTCTATGCTTATAGAAAGGATGAGAAAATACTACGAGGAAACACTATTATTAAATCATTAGACATTAATATTGCCAACATGTATTTATTTAWAATTTTAAATTAGTTTTTAAACCAATGTAAATAATTGCAATATTAAAGGTACTCAGGAACAAATACAACATTACAATTAAATGCTATTCAAATTTGACTGTAATTAGATATCCCTTGTTTTAAGTAAAGTCTTTTTTTAAAAAAGAAACAAGCAGCAAGGAATAAAAAACAATCTTAATTTTTCATGGCCGCTGCAGTTTAATTTCTCAACAATAACGTCATTATGTGAAAAAATTAAGTTATAAGACTGAAAGTATGAAACAATTTTTCCTCAGCCTGTCAAACTGGAAATAAAAAAAAGATTTCAATAAAATGTAATCATTGAATATTCAGAGAGGACACAGAAATGGGCAAGAAGCACATTTAATTTTTTTTTTAATATTAAAAGACATGAGTTTTAAAGGAATTTACATTTTTAAAAAATACTTCTCTTATACCAATATCTGATTTTCCAAAGGTGGTTAATATTCATTGACTTAAGCAAAATTTAAAGTAATAGATGAAAAATCTAAGGGTTTTTTGKTTTTTTTTACATACCTAATTTTTTATCTTGTTTTAGAATGCAATTAAATTAAATTAAATTAAGACATTGACTTGTGATTTGAAAGTCTCATTTCTCCACCAAAGAAAAGGTCTATAATTTAAACCTTATATTGAAGAAAAAAAATCATACTAATTTATTCATCAGAAAGAACTGTGACCAGATTTATTTAAAAAGAGACACCATCTTCTGAAACTTCCTTGGGAGCACACATAGCAGTTATTTCATCTTTAGAGAGSACTGTTCTTAGGCTTTGGTCTTGCAAGACTATGGGGGGCTAGTTACATGAAACAAACTGGCTGGATCATCTTCAAATAATTCTTATAGTTCTCTTACAAACTTAACCTTAAAAAGTGATGTGATTTTACAAAGAAGAGTGGAAAATTATGTGTCACACTTCTTTAAAACAGCTGACGGCTTACTGCCAGCAAGAACTGTGATCAGAAATGTTTGACAGGCTCTGTGGTTAGGGAGCAGTTGCTAATATGTGTTTCCTTCCTTTAGCGTTGTGTTTCAGTATTCATAAAGGGACAATGCAGAGGTGGCTTTGGGAGAGAGAAAAAAAAAATATGGAAAAAAGACAGTAAGTTCCAAAGACACAAAATGTAAGAGAGCTTCCATACTTCCTTCTACAAGAAACAGGCATTTAAATTTATACSCATTTTTGTCTTGCTGTAATCAATACTGTGCCGAGAAGCTATAAGTAAATTAGCTTAAAAGTCAGCTGATCAACTTTGTAACATTAAAAATATGTCAGTATAAAGAATTTTATTTATGGAGAAAACATTAATCCAAATCTATTTTCAAAATAAAATTTATCTTTACATGAATTTAGCATAAGAAAYATAATGCTTCTGAATGTTGTACACAAGAAACAAGATAAAATAACAAGGGTAATTTTTATGAAAATTGTTAAAGATTGATCTAGGTTTTGGTGTTTTAAAACTATTGTACTTATTTATTTTCAGAACTTATTTTATTTCTTCTGAATTCCTTTTGTTTTCACCCTTAGTCTTATGGAGAGGGCTCCCTTCTGCTCTCCCCCTACCTAGTTTCCACACTTTTGAGGTGGTATTCTATTCTAGGAAGGTGTATGGTATTTAAAATGCTCAGTGAGTGGGAGAAATGTCTGGATTGTTTGGAGTAGATTTGGGGAGAGTTAAGCAATTCATGACAGAAACACAAAGCACCCAGTGCACATGACAGTGGGCAGCCTGTGCCTACACAATAAGGCATGTAAAGTCAAGTCAGCTCCTGAAGACTGGGGTTTTTCCATTTAAGGTAGCTCTATGGGTTATTTTGCTGGCAGAAGAAAGCTCGGTCTAGACTTCCAAAGCGAGCTGTGTCTGCATATAAAGCTGGTAGTAAGTCTGTGCAATTACACTGGCTCTCAGTAGGGCTTGTTATTGTAAGCTTCGAGTTGCACTGCCCACAGTTAGATTGTGCTGGTGTACCCTGAAGCACCAAGGTAGCAAACTCCTGTCCATTTAGAATTCATAACATAGAATCGTCTCCTGAGGATGTCTACAAAGTAATTGTTAGCATACATCAGGTTGTTTTGATCAATTTGCCTTCAGATATTTTTTAAAAGGAAAAGGCTGACTACCTTTTTGTCAGATGGCAGCGTGTCCTTATGTGAAAAATTTCTTGCCTTTTATAGCACTATTTCATTGTTAAAGAGATAAAAAAGAAAAAATAGTTTTAGATATGGCAAAAAAGAGCTACATTAGTGAGTAAAAATATAACAAAAACTTAAAAAACAATGAAATTAGAAGCTGTAGAAAGGAAACAACTTTTGTGATATTTGAATGACAGCCTAAAATAGACCTTGATAATTTGTTTTTCATATTAAATTGAAGGGCTTGAGTTATACTAACATTTGCTTGAAATAATGCTAGCTATCTGGAAAACATTAAGATCTCAATATTGCAGCAAAGCGAATAAGGAAGATTTTCAATGAAAGACAAAATCATATATATGTTTTTTCTGCCCATTTTTCAACTATCCCCAAATTACAAGGTTTGGAAAATAAATTGGATATGTTTGAAACACCCTGAAAACGTGGCTCATTTAACTTATATATTGAATAAAACCTGTTATCCCTCGAACAATTTAGGTATAAAATTTGTGGGGATTTTATGGTTCTCTTTGGTTTATGGGTTTATGCAATGCTAAGTGGTAACTATAATATTTTATGGAGAGATGTAAAGGTTTAGTCTTATTCTTTGTAAATTAGCATAAAATACAAGGTTTATTTGATATCTGAAGCCTAGCAGAATCTTTTTTTTTCTTCTTTCAACAATACTTCTAAATTTTTTTATGTTGCACTTTGCTCATAGGGAGGAGCAAAGGAATTATTCTCTCAGTAAGGAATTATTCTCTCCTTGTTTCATCTCATAAAATATGAAACCGTTTATGAATTTCGTTGGAGTACATACTAAGATATACAGGTATTGGTTATAGCTCTCATCAAGAGCGTGTTCTTAACTCTTCATCACAAATTTTGAAAAAAACAAACCATGGTGTTTAAAAGGCATAGAGATTTTCTTTAAGAAATAGACTGTTTGAAATAYGTCATGTGGAAATAGTAGTTCACCTCTTCTCTTCTTTGGGGGTCACAGTGCTTTTTAGCCCATGTCAGTCTTATTGATAATATTTGACAAGACATTCTCCTTCAACCTTGGAGAAAACTACATGAGAAGAAAACACTAAGTTTCAGATTATTTTGATTCTATACTCTTTGGGTATACCAGGATGTGCTGACTTTATATAGAAGTATTTTATTTCTGTCTTATTAAGCCCCATCATTTATACCAAAGGAGAAAGAAAAAAAGGCTTTTAAAGATTAAAGTTGATGCACAAATATCAATCAGTGTTGTTGTGATATGATCTTACTTGAATAGCTAAATCTGCAGCCAAAATGTAATTTGAAATAACATCTACTACACACACAGCTTCTTCAATGTTTACGAATTGGTAGAATTATAATTAATACAATGATATATATGTTAGCTGTTCCACCATCAATTCAGGATATAATATTTTTTAATATTGGAAAACTTCTAACGTCTTTATATTCTTTAAATATTTGTATGAATATTTGTTTTCTTTGAAAGGTTGCAGCATTATAGCTAGTTTAAAAATATAATAAAAATCTCTCCAAAGGTCAGCATGTCATTTTTATTCTTTTTTTATGCCAAGTGTCTGTGAGTGCATTCACTTAAGGGCCAGTTCCTATTTCTTTTTCTCCAACTTAACATGTGTTGGGGTTTTTTTAGCATAGATACTTTATATATTATCAATTATCAACTAAAAATATCAAATGAACTGGCCATTACATAGGTTTTTTGCATCTAATTTCTTCAAAAGAAAGGAACAGGGGAAGAAAGTATGACTAGAGAGACAAGGGTTTCAGAAGTAACCAGTTTCCTCAAGCAGTTCATAGAAAATATCCARTCTGTCACAGGCCTGGTCTTGTACAATCTAGGTTGTCTGAGGTCATTTGAGGAATATCTCTGCTGCCTCTCTGTTGAAAGTTCCAAAATAAGAGAGCAAGTTAAAAGCAGAACATACACCTGATTGATTGCTGAAGAATTGCTAATCAGGCAATTCTTTAAATGTTGTTTATAATGGATTTTTGATTTATTAATAAATATTTGATTTCTTTGTAACGTTTTCACAGAGCCACCACCAGCCTGGCTGAGGGGCTCATCTGTGTCCTGTTGTAGGACTCTTGAGGCCAGCTGGAGCCACCTGGAATCATCTGTGCCTGGCACAGGGCAGGCCCAGCCTATCCTCACAGATGCTGCCCTGCAGCCCCACTGCCAGGCACACCCAGTACACAATTTCATACTCTCCAAATTAAAACTAGGCTGGTTTTCTATAATTGCTACTGCAGTTTTCTGTGACATTTTATAAGGTTCTTGGTTCATTGAATATTGGACTTTCACATGCAATATCTTCAGCTGCTGTTTTAAACAGGCAGTGGTCTTTCTTTTCTACACACTTCCAAATGTTCACTACTTTTTTTTTTCCAAAATATGTATCATATCACTTAGGTAGCAGGGAAAGATTGTATTCTTCCTAACCCACATAAATACCAAAATTGTGATTTTACAAAAATTGCTATGTGGCTGCCGCCCTTGTTGGGCCAATAATCTAGAAGGTAGCTGAACTGTGTTCTTGGAGAAAAGACTCCATTAAATATACGTGCAAAGCTTCCCCATTAGAAAGTAGGGCAAAAGTTCAATAGTGTTAGAAATGCTGAAGGATTTAGGAATGGCAAAGGATCTGCTAAAGTTTCTTTATTGGCTTCTAACAAGAGTATTAACTCTACAAGTATATTAAATCCTCAAGCCTTAAGTGTGGCGAGTACTCACTGCAACCTACTCATTAGCACTCTTCTTTGTGTGGAAAATGCATGATCCTTCCCTGATTTGTTAATTTATAAACTTTATTGTAACATTATCTCATGAAGGTTCCCATAGATGAATAAGGCAGAAATATTCAATGTATGATAATCTTGGTCCTCTAAACATTCAGCAGGAGTATATTTCCATACTAGTTCTAGATCCTGGGCYGTGAAACTTGCAATGCTAATTGTATTGCATGGATGAAAATGTTAGCTTTTTAGCACTAAAACCGTATTTCTGACTCCAAAAATTCTYATTTATCTCATGTAGGTGGAGCTGTGTCTCACCAAACATAAATGAGCCTCATCATAAGGTTGTGTACTCTAAAAGCAGAAAGACAAGACAGAACAGAGCTGGGCTAAGACCCAGACTGAAAAAAAGAGAATAACAAAAATTAGATTATTAATCATGAGTGATGACTTTAAAGTATCAGATTAATGTCTTGTTTTTCTTTTGAGGTTTTTTTAAAGTGCTAATATGCAATTTAAAAATAAATTATATAGATGAACTTAGGAATTTGGCCAAAAAAACAACCAACCATGTCTGAATTAAATTTATATTGAAATTATGAAACCAGTTAACTTAAATATATACTTTTCCCTAACAGTATGAGTTAAATTTATTACATTTATTTCTTTCCAGTGCCCATAGGAAAATGATGTGAAGCATGACTGTCGTCTTAAACAGATCATGTCTCAGAGTGGGACATCCTTCTTTCAGTGTGGGCAATATATCCTAGTTACAGGAATTATAATACTCATAAAAACTCATAAAATTAGTAGTACTGGTAAAGGCAATGTTTTTTACTGAAAGTCTGTATTAAAAGCAACTGACCTTTGATTCTTAGATCCTGCTGCAATAGGTATTCCTGCTGCTATTACAGCTTATTTTCAAAGAAAATTAAAATGTCTTGGAAATATGAATTAAAGTTGGACATATTGAAAATCTGAAATTCATCCCTAAAATAACCATAAATTTATTTTAATTGACTAGGTTTAGACTCATCCTTAAGACTGATTATTATGAAAATCTTAACACTTGCTTCCAGCCATATCTGCACACAAGTCTGAGTATTATCCTTTTGTCCATATAATGCTACCCCAGTAGCCAGTATGTTCTCTGCTATTCTTGGACTGTGTTTTGTTCACCCATGAGTTTAGGCTTGGTTGAACACAATCATTCTTGCTGACATGGACCTGAGCTAAGGTGCACCACAAGCAAACCGAATTTGCCCAAATTGTGGAAGTGATTTAACTTGCAGTTGTTACCTTTATGTTCTTTCTTTTGATTTAGAGCTTTATAAAATACAGAAGATGAAGGGATCAGGGCCTACACTATGCTGGATCAGCCTGTGGTAGCCCTAGCAAAACAAAAGTGCTATCATTTCTTTGTCAAAATGGTGAGCTCTGAGAGAACTTGAAGGGACAGACTTTAAATAAGCATGGTCTTTCCTACAAATAATAATAATATATGTGACTCTAATATACACAGATTTGTTTTTCAGGAATGCTGGCCAGAAGCCAACCAACAGATACATCTCTGAGAATTTTAAAAACAAATTTCAAAGCACACGTTTAAAATCTTACAATCAAAAATGAATATGTAGTCCCAAAATAATAATTATTAATGAATTGTTCTTTAACTGTTCAATAGTTCTGTTGACTGATGATGGTTCCTATAAGTTAACAGGAAAACTGCAAATAGATCTTTGGTTCAGCAAAGGTCATGGGATACCAAAGCTAATCTGGTGATCTGACGGATGTCACTAAGAAATTTGGAAGATCCTTGGACTTCAAGATTTGMTGTGGGGGTATCTTTCTTTGTAGCAGAAGACCCAGTTGAAGAAGAATAGAAATACTAATGAAACTGATTTAATTGATTTAATGATTTAATTATAAGAGAGTAAAAATGTCTCAAAAATGTAACTGTTTTAAAAGAAAAAAATTATTCTTTGCCACCCCATGCAAARTCTTCTTGTGGTTTAACTTCAGCCAGCAACCAAGCCCCATACAGCCGCTCATTTTCCCCCCACCAGCAAGACTGGGAAGAMAATTTGAAGAGTTAAAACTAGAAAGCTTGTGGTTCAGATGAAGAAAGTTTAATAGAGAAAGCAAATGCTGTGCACAAGCGAAGCAAACCAAGGAACTAATTCGCTGTTTCCCATGAGCAGGCAGGTGTTCAGCCATCTCCAGGAGAGCAGATCCCCATCCCATGTAATGGTGACTTGGGAAGACAAACACCATCACTTCAAATGCCCCCCCCTTATTCCTTCTTCCCCCACTTTATACACTGAGCATGATGTCACATTCCATTCACATGGAATAGCCCTTGGGTCAGTTTGGGTCGCCTGTCCTGGCTGTGTCTCCTCCCAACCTCCCATGCACACCCAGCTTCCTCACCAGTGAGGTAGTACAAAAAGCACAAAAGGCCTTGGCTGTGTGAAAGCCTTGTTCAGCAATAACAGAAACATCTCTGTATTATCAGCCCTGTGCTCAGCACAAATCCAAAACAGCCCTATACTCAACACTGYAAAGGAAAWTAACTCTACACCAGTCAAAACCTGAACAATCCTCTAGCCTTAGTGAAGAATCTTTTTTGTTAATTTTGTATCTATTCATTTAAGAGAAAAACAAATGTTTAACATTGGAAAGCACTGACTTCCTTCACTGTTGCACAGAGTTCYTCTCTAAGTTCTGCTTTCCATTCTCACTGTAGCATGTAACACGTTTTTCAAAAAAATATAATCACACGTGAAATAGTATTTAATGTGTGTTCTACTTCTGACAAAAAACCTATCACAAACTAAACATAGCTAAAGCATGTCTATTTCCCATCCTTGAAAATATAATACATTTAATGTGAGTTTAATACTCTCTTTGTCTTGCAAGAAGCATAAATTTACCTGACATGAGACCAGCTAAGACTTATTAAAAATTACTTTCCATTTAAGCATTATTAAGATCCAAAGAATCAGTTTCACTCTCAATAAATTATCAGTTAGTTTCCTGTAATGATGCTCATTGTCTCATCTTGGAGTCTATCTGGAAGGAGACATTTAAGAACAGTGAGCTGCATTTATTTTTATTGGAGCTAAACTCAGGAGTATTGCAGAGTTCTGAGTGGTCCAAGCTTTGCGTAGGGATTCTTCTTTATTCAGGCCAACATTCAAATGAAAGCCAGAAAAAAAGATTCARTGTTTGCTGCTAGTCTCATAAGAGCAAACTATGTTGGTTCTGTTTTGTTTTTCTTCATCTTTGCAAAATTTAAAATGCATGTGAGATTTTACTGCRAGTAAAAGGTAGAAGAATGTCAGCAACTGATAACAAGAAAGAGATGCATACACCCATATATTCTGCTAATTTAAACTTACTTTCCAATAGCTTTAGAAGAATATCAGAAAACTGTTGCAGTCAATAGACAACCATAACAGAGATGCACAGAAAATACTGTGCAAAGAAAAGGCAAACAAAGCAGTGAAGCATAAAGATGCCATATTTTTTATTGCTGGTTTTCAGAAAAATAGAAACCACACAAAGCAAAGCAGCTTAAAGTTTTCATACACATAACTGTGTGAAACTTCACTGACTGTAGTAAAATAGACAAAATAGATAAAGAAACTTCAGTTTAAGTATTTTCCATATACATTTATTTCTTTGAGAGGTTCAGTGAACAAAGAGGTAGACCACTTCTCAATGGCTATGAATATTTTCTAAAATATCTCTGCAAGAGATCTTGATGGCATTAATGACTGAAATACCTGGCATTCAAAGCTACAAGGAGTGTAAAATAATAATGGGAAAATAGAATTAATATATATAATATTGTGGTCCAATTTTTGCCATATGTAAGTGTMCTGTTAATTTTACTTTACTTGAAAAAAGGGTGAAATATTTAGATTCTTTTAGTCTTCTGATATTAGTACTGCATACACGCTTTGTTATTGTAGCATACTTACAATTTTTTTTATTAGAAAAACAACTAAAAAACCAAAAAAAAAAAAAAAAAAACAAAAACCAAAGAAAATCCTAAAAAGCAACAAAACCTTAGGATATTGCATACTAGAAAAAGATTTAGTTTGAACAGTGAAGTGGTTTAAAAATGTATCCAAACTTAACTGCTTTGTGGGTTTAAAATAATTTCAAACTATATGTAATTAGGCATCTTAGGCTAGAGGTTATGTATTGTCTGGACAATGTGACTTTCAAACATCAATTTGTTTTGTAAAATACAATTGTCAAGGTTTTGATCTTGTCTATATAATATTAATTCTGATTCTCTTGAATGAGAAATTATTCTGCTAGATTTCACTGGTAAAAAATATTTTAAATTTTGATCTGTGTTTACTTGTTTACTGTTAATTAAATCTATGAAACTAGCTCTGTGAAAAGGGGAATGAGACTAAGTTGATTKTAACAGACTTGATTTCTATGATGTAGTCAAATTCACCACAAATGCATCATAATCAGGATCACAATGTCAAGGGAAAAAAGGTTTTGTCAAGTGARAACAGTTTTCAGCCTTGTTCTAATAGGGACTATTTCTTTCCCTTTTACCTGAAGGATTAGATTTTGTCRTGGAAGTTATTACAAAAACTCATTTATGTTAGTCAAGTCACTYAAGACATTTTTAACACTGTAGAGTTCATTTTCATTCTTTCATTTTAGGCTTCAATTTAGAGTTTGATTTATTGAAGCATAAATTTTGCAGAAACTTTGAGTGAAAATTGGCAGAGCTTGTATCTGAAAACTATTGGTTAGAGCAATAACTTCTAAGCATTTCTTTAAATCTGGGCTATCAAATCTTCATTTTGAAAGGATGTCACTTTCTAATATGTAGCATTTTGAATGGAATGTTAGTTAAGTAAATTTTCCAAGCAAAAAAACCACAACTATCAATGCTCCTCCATCCTCAAGACAAAAAACCCCATAAAACAAAAACCAAACCAACCAAACAAAAAAACGCTAACAAAACAAACAAAACCTCAAAGCAGAAAAGTGGAAAGTGCTCTTTCTTTCTCTTTCTCTTTCTTTCTTTCTTTCTTTCTTTCTTGCTTTCTTGCTTTCTTTCTTTTCTTGCTTTCTTTCTTGCTTTCTTTCTTTCTTTTCCTTCTTTCTTTTCCTTTTGATCTTCATTAAAATGTGTACAACCTGGAGCATGAAAGCACATTAACTCTATGTACTTTCTTAATTATTATCTTGACTGGAAAGAAAAAAAATTCTTCTGAGAAATAAATCTAAAGAACTTGACAGGACAAGATATTGAAATATCTTTTCATGGAGATTTTGTAGTATTTGAGCCTTTTTTTTCACATCTGCTTTAAGAGGGAAAAAAAAAAACAAGGCAAAACAGAAAAAACCCTGGCATATTTGGGAAGTTTGTGTTTTGAAACTTTTCCACCACACATTTATGCATGGAACTTMATTCACTTTATATCTTGGAATCCAGAATTTAACATATGAATACAAATAAGTAAGCTAAAAGAGAATATTTCTTTATTCACAATCTATAATTCAAATAATGTCTAAATGTGCAAATTGGAAGAATTTGTCTTTCACTCAGCAGGAACTTGAACTATGGAGAAAAAAATTCTTAGTGGTTAAAAGCAAAACTTGTCGTTTATTAATCCTTTTTTATAAATTGCTTTGACCTCTTAAGAACATCTGTCCAAACTCTGATCCTATTGTCTATCATTAAATATTTCATTTTGGAGRGGTTTTTTCCTATCTTATATGAACTGAATTTTTAATTAACGACTGTTTATATCCTGCAGCTTCAAAATTGCCCCTGAATTGTTTCGGTGCAAAGCTCCTAAATAAATTATTAAAAATATCCACATTATTAATTGTAAATTGTTAGAGAAAACTGTGTCATGCATTGTCTCTGTATCTTTCAATTATTTGAAAGTACTATGTTCAATACATTCCTTTCCTCAGCTCTTCTGTGCTGGGTGAACAAAAATGCAATAAAGGTATTTCTTAATAATAGGTTGGAAAAGACCTCCAAGGTAACTGAGTCCAACCTTTGCCCAAAGCCATGCTGTCAACCAAATCATAGYGCTAAGCGTCACATCAGTCATTTCTTGAACACTTTTAGGGATGGTGACTCCATCACTTCCCTGGGAAGTCCATTCCAATGCTTGACAATAATTTCAAAGAAATTCTTCCTGATGTCCAACCTGAACCTCCCCTGTTGCAGCTTGAGGTYATTTCCTCTCATCSCTGGTTGCTTGGGAGAAAAGGCCAACCCCCACCTTCCTAAACCTTCCCTTCAGGCAGTTGTAGAGCGTTAAAACATCTTTCCTAAGCCTCCTTTTTTTCAGGCTAAACAACCCSTGCTCCCTCAGCCACTCATATGACTCACTCTCTAGAGCCTTCACCAGCTTCATCACTCTTCTCTGGAAATGCTCTGGCACCTCAAAGTCTTTCTGGAAGTGAGAGGCCCAGAACTGGACAYTGAACACRGCTCTCAAGGTGTGTCCTCACCAGTGATGAGYACAGGGAGATAATCATTGCCCTGCTGTCCACACTGTCTTTGATATAAGCCAGGATGCCTTTGGACTTCTTTGCCACGTGGGTACATTGCTGGCTGAAATTTGATTTTGTCTGCTTACCATGTGGAACATTCCATCCTTAAAATAATTTAAATGTAAGGAAAAGCAAACTAATATAGAATTTTTACATGTTTATGACTAAGACTATCATTGCTATTAAGCATGTAAAGTATTCATTGAAAGAAATCTTAAAGAACTGAACTCAGTTTCTTGTAAAGCCATATTTCTAAGCCTTTACAAATTATATAATKGAAATTGTTTACAACAATATAGAATTCTGAAACCAGTAATAGAGTTTTACTCTATCCAGGCTCAAAATATAAGTGTCTCATAATTTCTATGAGTTTTGTTACTGATTCTTGTTCTTATCATTTTGATGACAGAATGCTCAGTTTGAAAATTTCTGGGTGGCATTTRAAGACAGAATGTCAAGGATCCAACTTTATGTAGTTCTCTGCTTGGAGGCTTTAAAATACCTCATTTCATTCTGCTGGTGCCATTAGGACATTAATACCTTGAAAACAGAATTATCTTCATCTATCCTGATCTGACTAAACTACAAGTAATTTGGAGACCCAGCTGTTATTCCTTCTTTTTCCACAAGAGCCTTACACATCTGAAAGCATTCTATGCAATAAATTCCTTTCATCAGTTTTTCCATGCTGAGTGAGAAAATATGCACAGGAGCTTTCCACAGCAAAAGCAGGAAGTTTTTATGGACTTTTAAAGGATCTGCATCTAGCAAAAGGAACTTGGAGATTCATCTTTCATTTCCACATAAATATATTGCTTTGTGGGGCTTGGGAYTCTTTTAAATCGTTATTCTCTAAGGCCTATTGTGGGTGACATCAGTGGAAAGGTCAAATATCATGTGCTATCACAGTGATTGTCAGTACCAGGAACAAGGCAGGTTTGGGCAGCAAATTATTCAAAGAGCTCCAAAGACTATAATCATAGTAGACACAAGCACAGTTCAGTGAACATGCCTCACAATAATGATGTTTTTTAAGATACCTTTATTAGTGGAGAGACAAACAAAAAGGACTGTTTCCAGATTAAATGTTTTTGTGACACTTCTATTTATTTTTCATACATGTAATAGCTAGAAGGTCATTAGAAATTGCCAAAATATTATATTAATTTAACATGCCAGACTAGACATATTGGATCAGAAGGCTCCACCTCTCCTTCCTCCAAAATAACTTTACCAAAGATTTATAATAATACTTTAAGAAATGTATTGTCACTAAAATAGATTTAATCTCAAATTGCATTGTTTCCTGTTAAAGAGGAACATCTAAATTACATGTTGCACAGTTAAAATTATAAAGTATTTTCTTCCAAGACAAGTATTAAAGACAASAAGATGCATTGCAATGCTTTCTTTAATTTGGATTGTCCATTAAAAATTTTTTCAAAGAAAAATGTAGCCCTTGAAATGTGTTCAGGCTGTGTGCACTGAAACATCATTGGTAATATGTGTCCATTTACAAATTTTTTTTTTTTACAAGTATTTATTGCTGGTTTGGGGTTTTTTACTTTTTCCAAATTTTTTATATATGGCCCACGTAACTGCCTTTGTTTCATTTATGTAACTTGCTTTTTATGAAGACTATAGACTGCATAATTAATTTTGAAAAAGTTAATCTTTTGTAACTTAACTGCCTAGATTTTTTTTATTTTTACAAGAGCTAAAAGTCACATAAATTGTCTTTTTCCCAATAGTGAAAAAAAAGATTGCAAGCCTAACTACTTTTTGTCACTTCAGATAATATTTAATTTTTTTAGGACTTTAAAGACCAAATTTGAGTATTTCCACTMATTTACAGTGTTTTTAGAGAAGTATAGATTCTGTTGCCTGGAACCATACATTCTACGTCCTTTTTTGTTGTTAGGGTTTTTTGGGGGTGTTGGGGTGGGGTTTTTATTTGTTTGGTTTGGTTTTGTTGTTTGTTTGTTTGTGGTTTTATTTTTTGGTTTTGTTTTGGGTTTGAGTTTGGGGGTTTTTTGAGCAATACACTGTTTACTTTTACAAGAAATTGGAGTCCCGAATGGAAAAGTAGAGTGATCTTTCTCTGTCAGACCTATGAAGTGTGAGTCAATGCCATGCATTTGAGGAAGATTAAAGGTTGGGTATGTCAGACAGGCAAAGTCATTTCAAGAGGATAATCCTGCATAATTTATGAGAAAAAATGCAAGACAGGTTTTGTGTATATGCATAAACAAGTAGTTAGCTCAATCTATCAAAACAATTGTAATCCCATTCATCAGAGGTGACACAGTGAAAATACACTCAGGTTTACTCTGCAGCATAGCTCTGATGATAGTGATTTTAAATATCTGCATTTTCCATTGATGTACCAGTACTGGCAGAAACACTTTATGTAAATGCAGTTMATCTAGAGAGGTTGTATAAAAAGTGATTTGGGTGACAAGAAACAAGCTACTTGATTTAAAAATCCAAAGTTTGTTCATYGTAGCTGTTAAGCTACAGGATAGGCAAATTCTGAGAAACAAAACAACATTTTGTTCTGTAAACAAAATAGAACAATCACAAAAAAAAAGAAGCTTACATGAACAAAGAATACACCTTCATCAATTTGCTCATTTTCCTTTGTGAAGGACTTATTATGGAAAAGCCATCACCTCTTCAATTTGACATTTTTCTTCCGAGGCTGGTAAGCTCTTGCTTACACAAGAACAATTATGAAATCTGATTTAAAACCTCAGATTGTCTATTGATAGGATTTCTTATGTAGTCAGTACAGCAATAGCAGGATTTCTGATTTTTTAGTGACTTATTTTATGCAAAATATTTGATTGGCATTATTTCTTTTCCTGACTCTGTCAGACTCTTTTCTGATTCTGTCAGAGTCCATATTTAGTCTCAAGAAGCCTTTAAACTACTTATAGACTACTTATTTAGTGTAGTTCCCAGTTTAGCATACATTGAGAAAAGGYATAGACAGAAATGGATATTTCTGTATTTGAGTCCTCTTTGTTTTATTTTATAATTCTGATTATTTCTTTCCCACACACTTCCTGGTACTAAATACTGGTGATACTCATAATAAGAYGTCTTTTTCTTTTTTTCCTGATATCAGTCACATCATATTGTAGCTGCCTATGAAGCACAGCAGCYTTAGACACAGTGTATGTATGGTAATATGTTGCTGCTATAGTCCATGACAAGAGGATCAGATGTCACTGCCCCTTCAGGGTGATACAGCAGCGTTATCCATCTTTCCATTTTCCAGCCTTAGAAACCCAGCAGAGCTTTGCCTTCCACTGTTCTGCCCTGATTGCAACCCATCAGCATCCTATCCCCTGAGCTGCTTGAGACAGGAACAGGAGGCAGAAGAGTTAGGAATGAAGAAGTGGAATTTGAGAAAGGTTTCCTAGGGAAAAGGTGTTGAAGTTTTTGCCTTTGTACCTCACCATTCTAGACTGGTTCTAACTGGCAATAAATTAAACTTACTCTCTCCAGACTGAGTCTGTTTAGCCTGTGGTGGCAATTGATAAATGAGGTCCATGTTTATTTTTGACAYATTTGCTTCCTTTCTTATTTTCTTCCCCTGTGCTGTTGAGTACTTGTTGAAGCCAAGTGTAAGGTCTTGCACCTGGGTAGGGGCAATCCCAAGCACAAATGCAGACTGGGTGGAGAATGGATTGAGGGCAGCCCTGAGAAGCAGGACTTGGGAGTGTTGTTTGATGAGAAGCTCAGCACGACCCAGCAATGTGTGCTTGCAGCCCCAGATGCCAACCTTGTCCTTGACTACATCAAGAGCAGCATGGACATCAGGCCAAGGAAGGTGATATTTTTCCCTYATGTACTTCCTGCAGCATGTATCTGCTCTATTCTCCCTTCACTCCCAAAATCATAACTGGATTTTAAATATATTATGGTGCTTTCAGCTGTTCTTTTGGCAGAGACATATTTAACCTGTAAGACTATTTTCAGAATKATATAATAGGTAAGTTATAGCAAAATCTGGTTTTGCAATATATATTGTAGGAACTGTAATTTTTATCTATTTTACTCTAATAAACAATTAATTAAAATCTTCCTGAATTAAATGACACAATATTTTCTTGTCCTGTCCTTAAATTCAATCAGTTAAAAACAATATTTAAATGTAAAAATTTTAATTMTTTTTAAAGCTTCAGCCATTGTAGTGCATAACACAGTAATTTTGCATTCCAGTACAAAGACATTYCCAAAAGGATAGAAAAACATATCCCCACAAGTGACTAATTTCCTTTTCTTCATGCTGGTACTGAAGGAAAATAAGAGCTAATACTCTAACTGGTTCTAATTAGAAACTTTTAATTGGTTTTCACCTAAATAGAGGCAATTGAGTGTATTCATTTGAGTCATTAGCCTTGTAAGTTTAAGACAATAACTTCAAGAGTGTCTGGCCAATATCACTCACAGTGTCTTGCTTCTGAGTAGGTTCAATAAGCTGAGGCAAACTGAAATTTCGGATTAATTATTTCTTTTCTTTTCCTTATGTAATTCAGGAGTCACTGCAAATACATTATTTTGCAAGGTTAATCACCCTCTCTGRAACATTACAAACATTATATATTGAGGATACTGGCTGATGGCCACTGTAAAAACCCTGTAAGATGCATTTTGGCTGCTGGAGAGCAGGACCTAATGTTCTGGGGGCYTGTGTGAAATATTTTAGTAATACACTAGGTCACACGGTGTGATTCTTGGGCATGATCCTGTACATGGCAAGGAGCTGGATCCAAATGATCCTTGCGGGTCCTTTCAATTCAGCATATTCTGTGATTTAATGAGTCTTTGCTATACCTGAGCACTGGTCCACRGTATGACCTGACTGACTGAACTTAATATATTTCTTCACTTTCCTAATAGGGCCATTGCAAAATCTAACTTCCAACAAGAGAGATATTTGTGAAAAGATAGGGGAAAATAGAGAGGATAATTATTGTGTGAAGAATTAAGGAAAATTAATTTGAAGTCTAACTGGTGATTAAATTTTGCAGTGCCTAGGGCCAGTAAGATCTTTGAATGTTATTCTTTTTAGATCTAAGAAAACATCATTCTTCTGGGAGATTTTTTTTGGAAGTTACCTCAGCATACTGAAAACTATTTCATTTTGGCATAAGGACTTCCTCATCCATTTCACCTACCACAAATTGTGTAAATTAACTATTAAGGTCTTCCAGTTTCCACAGGGTTTCTTTAAACATGCCAAACAAGTAAATGCAATACCTACAAAACACTTTTCCCTCATTGTGTCTCTTCTAAAGAAAGCAAGAGAACCAATAAAGGAAATAACAGAAGAAATTAAAGTCTCCATGAGGTGGGGGTGTCTTCCCTGATAAGACCACATTTGGARGTTGCATCTAGCTAGTACTTAAAATTAGTTTAAGCCTGCAAGGTGCTGAAATACTTTTCAGGTTTACTTCAACAATTTTGTSAGTGCAGTAACAACGGGGATATATCTTATCTTCCAGGTTTAATATACCATTTAGAACCACTGATTGATGTCCTTTAGAAAGGAAAACCAGAAGTTATCCAGCAGTAACTAACTGCTAGTAACTAGCAGTTACCTTCRACATAAAGCAGATCCAGTTAGAACAGGATGCTCAATGTCAAGTTCTGAAAATTCCCAATGCTGGAGATTCACAACCACTTCAGGAAACATGTCCCCATGTCTGACCATTCTGAAAGTGCTTTCCTTCTTTCCTTTTATGGACCCAGTTTGTCTCATGTTCCAAGATGACTTTGATGGTCCTTCAGTGAAATGGCTCAAGGATGTTGGTGGCTTTCCTATACTGGGGAGGCCAAAACTGGACACAGCACACTGCAAACAAGCGAGGAGATGGACACACCCTTTGTAAAATAGATTATTATGTAATTGGCCTTTCTGTCTGCAGCAGCATACTGATGATTTGTATTCAATATGTTCACAACAATATTCAAATATTTATCTTCAAAGGCTTTCTAGGTTTTCATCTGCATGCTTATACTCTTTCAAAGGATTAGTCCATCCCAGATTTTTGTGTGTACCATTGTGGAATTCTATATATTCATTATCAGAACRTTGGCAATATCTCCTATATATTACTTACATAGAATTATACATTCTCTCTGGAAAAGGGATTCTGAACTACGTTTTGTACACCTTTTTGAAGTATTGTATCTTACTTTTTTTAGAACAATCAAACTGAAGTGTGTAAGCAAGTATTTTAAAGGAATCATGTTGCAAATAAATTTTTTTTGTAGTATTCCTGAAAGATATTCCTATTCCAAAGTCAAATATGTGTCAGCAATTTGCCCATAATGGTGTTTTTAACAAAAATGCTGATTGAGAAATATTATTTGTAGAAATGGAAAAATGTTCATTCACACTTCCAGATGATTTCTTTCTATGAACCAGCATGAAAGAAATAATCATTATATGARCTGGCAGAAAGATATTTTTAGACAGAATTAACTGGTAGGCCTTGTTGACGTGTTACATGATCTATTTGGTCTGTGTCAACACAGTTTTCTTAGGTTTTCAATATTTTAATTAAGCATAAGATACTTATATTATTTGTGACCTTTTGGGTGTTTATTCAAGATGAGAACTAATCTGTAGTGTCAAGGAGATGTTTAAAGAGGATCATGAAGATTATAAACATAAGAAAACAGTATTGTTTTTGCTAACATAATGTAGCGGCAATATCTCTTCAATTAATATGGCTGGATACAGTAACACGTCTCCCTCTCTGCTGTGCTCTTAGGGAAATAATTATTTCCTTCCTCCCTTCCTCAAGAGCAAGGTGGAATCTATGAAATTAACAATTTTCTCTCAAAACCAAAACCCTGATTTGCTTTCAAATGCCAGCCAACTGTGTCTTCAAATAGCTTTTCTTAGGCAAAATCCAGAAACAAAATTATAAGTTCTGGGCTTTGYGTCTTGATGTTAGGTAAGATTTTATCTCTTTAAAGTCTTTTTCTGCAGAGGCAGGGCTCTTGAACAAGAATCCAGTTCAGGCCTCTCAGGCCTCTTTACTCTCACTTCCATTTCTTTTTCAGGGAATATAAACATTCTTCTCTAAATCCAGTGATCTTATTACTTTCACCAAGCTTTTTGATCTTTCCCTGTGGTATTTCCCTTTAGTCTTCAACTGTATTTAAACCAGTCTGTTCAAAAACTTATGTTAATATGTCTGATAAATCTTGGGCAAACCCTATATCAGGGACACTGGCTTTTAGATATTTTTGTTTTGACTCTATTATCCCGTTAAAGAAAAATGACAGCTCATTTAATGTAAGTTGGAGTTATCATTCCAAATACTTTTGACTCCAGACTTTTGGCCTATTACCTGACTCCAGCCTGTAGCAGAACTCTCGTTGACATTGAACAGAGCTGAATGCATAGACTGAAAGCAGATAGTAGTCTTTTTCAGGATTAAATATCAATCTGAACTCTAAGGTAAAGTTTGTTCTTCTTCCAATACAAGCTATAGTTAATTTACAAAATTCTGTTCAAATTTTGCAGGAAATTATGATATTTAGATGTTGGAATAAATYRGCTGAGACTCCATTTTCYTCATGCAGAAAGTCAATTCTTTATTCACAAAGCTCATATTTAYAGGAAATGTCAGAAGGCACTGTTAAACTTAATTGGTCAGCAATACAGTGAAACTCAGTTCACTGGACAGTAAGGGCTATTGTATATGTCTATCAAATTTTCTCTCTCWAAATATATTTACATTCTTTCTTTGTGGGTTCTCATGGGACAAATCTTATTGTTTACACATGTGCWTTTKTTTTTCACCCTCAGAATAGATTGTTGTGTTAAATGAACTTCTCATTTTCAAAATATCTTCACATGGGAACTCATGAATTGCCCGTTAGCTGCACTTAGAAGAAATGATAGACCAGCTTTGGCAATTTTAGCAGAGSAAGGCCTGATATCAAAAGGCCTTTCTTTTACAACTCTTCCAACTGTTTATGACATCTCACCCTTTTCATTAACTTAAAAGGGCTCATGTTCTGATGTTAAAACAGCTTGCTCTTAAGAGGGTATTATCTCATTAAGGTTATTACTGGTTATCTGTTAGATTTGGGATAAGATATATAAAAGACCAATTACAATCAATAAAACTTACCAAATTCTATCATGTCATTGACACAGGGTTTCRCAGCATGAGAAAACAAAAGAATAATATCTAATGTCTCTTAGGGAAATGGAAACAAATGACCATTCTTTTGAAGTCCAGATAGTTGAGACTCAGGAGAAAGTTCATTAGCTGGAAATGTTGRWGTTTGACATCACTGAATATCCTCCTGGATCCTGGAACAGTGAATACCTGAAGAAGGTTAGTAGGAACACTATACCGTGATGATGAGATAAGGCTTTTGTCAGCAAATTGCCTCTGTAGTTTGCAGACGCAGCTATGTCTTGGCCATCCTACTTCTGTTCCTGTTCTGGCCACGAAGGCTGCATGGTGATTAGGTTATATCTCTTTCCACTGAGCCCCATTTCCTCAGAGGTGATCGGTGTCCGATTGAATGAACAGGTGACCACTTCAAACCTGCTGATGATAAAATGCAAGCACACCCTCTCTTCAAGTCAATGAATCAATTAGGCTTTGCTGTTGCACAGTCAAATGAGATTTAGATTTGATGATCTTTTTTCCAAGTTTCTAATGTAAATATTGCATTATTCAAACTTTTTTGTCTAAATTTCTAATGTACATATTACATTATTTGGATGTTTTTAAGGCACTAAATTCCACTTCTTTTCATTTTTTAAAAATGGGATGCATGTCTTTCRTTCTGGGCATGAAGAAACATCAAAACAAAACAATACATGTAGCAAACAAGAAACTGASAGCAATCAAGAATAAGTCAGGTACAACAATATCTCAGATAATACACATAATACCTGTGAAATTACGTAATTAGGAATCTCTGAAATGCTGTGCTATCATCCCAGAGTCTGCGAACAGCTGACAAACTTCAATTTAATGAGGGCTTGGATACTTATTTCTGTATAATAATTCCCAAGCTCACTCTAAAAATAGGTTCAGTTGTCATATAAAAAGGGGCAAATGGCCAAATCAAAGTGACTTGAATCTAGTTTTGATGCAGAAAACAACTGGGTTTATTGGCAAATTCTCCATCCAGGTAGAGCCAAGGCCTGGCCACTGCCGAAGTGCCAACTGGGAAGGAATTCCCTAAACACATTTTAAAACAAGRCTCTTAAGAATAGCAGTTATGAGTAAAGGTCTTGGGGTTAAAGACTAATCAAACCATCTAGCAGCTGGATCCCTCCAAAGTTTCCTTCAGGACAGAGGTGCTTCAAACCCAGCAAACTGCTGGAGTGCTTCTGTAATAATAACTCAGAAAAACCACTAAACTAGCAGTTAGGAGAAAGATTTCAATGAAGCTCAGATATATTTTCTTGGAACTCTGAAAAATACTTAAAATTATGAGACAGCATTGGTTGAAGCCATAGAACCAGTGCAGGGACTAGCCAGAGAGCTAACCTGGTCTAAGAGATGCAAAAGCAGCTGGAGAAGAAAAAAGGATCCTCTTTTAGATAATTATACAACRAGATGTTAAAGCATATAAGAAGGCGGATACAAATACAGTAATAACATCTTATGAATAATGCCCATTATAAAATCATTCAGTTCACATCATGTAATCAATATATCAGTGGTAACTGTCTTAGGAAGTTAAYACCTTTCTAAACAGTCATGTACCTATGACAGTAAAATGAAACAAAGGAAAACACTAAAACAGCTTACAGTCAATAACAGTAATAATGTAGAAYAATCACTGACTCTTCTGTGTTATCTATGGGAGATAAAACAGCAGAGATTGTAACAAGCAATAGAATCTTCAAAAAAATTAAGGGTGAACACACTGTGTCTTTTTTATCCACAAACGGGTGGTTGTCAGTGTTTCAYTACAGCTGTTTTAGCCTGAGTTGTCTCATCTCTTAAAAGAACTATTTATCTTACAATGTAGAAAAGTAATATTTAACTGTCTTAGATTGCAATGCAAGATGTAACCAGATATAGTCTATCAACATCTGTTAAAACTGGGGGGGGGCAGTTTTCTTTATCTCTTCTATGACCCATCCTCTGTCCAGGAGATATCTTCTGTTATTGTCTCATGCATGACTGATAAAATTATATCATCCYCATTGGGAGGTGCTCTGCCCTGGGGGAGGAGCCAAGCATTCCTACCTGGGTACAATCAGAGACTTGGAACACCACAGCCGCCTTTTTTCTACTGGATYCCCAGAGGAAGACCAGATATTTCTACACCACCATTGGACCTTCAGAGGAAAACTCCACCCTTCTACAGGATCACTGCTCCAACAGAACCACACCTATCACTGCAGAAGAATTGCAGCCACCATTCAATCGGACWGCTACCAACACCCTGACSAACAGGGTGTCAGGTTGTATTCTGACTTTGCTTGAAAAGTAAAATTTTTTTCATGAGCTAATTATTTCTGAACTTTAAAGAACTGCTGCAGATAAAATTCAAGGTTATAGGACTTAGATAAGAACTTAAAATTAATTGCTGCAAATAATCTTGGGAGAAGAGGAGAGACATGGGCCAGAGCAGGGGTGGGTAGAGCAGTGGTCATGGTGATGATGGTGGCTGGGATGGGCAAGCCCCRCTGGCAGCACACAGGAAATAAGCCTTCAGCTGCTCAAAAAAATGAAGATGCTGCTCAAAGGAAAGCAGCTCTGGAGGCTGCGCAGAAAAACAAGATTGAGAAAAAAGCATTGACTGTGGTTGAGCAGCTCCTGGAAGAGGACATTACTGAAGAGTTCCTTCTAAATTGTGGAAAATGTATTACTCCATCTCACTATAAAAACGTTGTTGATGAGCAGTCTATCATCAAACTRTGTGGTTATCCTCTATGTCACTATAAATTGGAAAATATGCCAAAGCAGAAGTGCAGAATTTCAATAAAAATGAACAGAGTTTATTGTGTCACTGAAAGAAAGTGCTTTTGCAGCAACTTCAGCTATAGAGCATCTAAATATTTTGAAGCTCAAACTTCAAAAAGTCCAGTGTGGATGAGAGAAGAAAAAACTCAAGACATAGAGCTGCTGAAGGAGGGACGGAGTGGATGGTCTGGAGAAGAGGTGCAACTGTGTGATGAAGTAATTAAAGTATTTGATATTGAAAATCCTAGGATATTTTCAGAGCCATGTGAATCTGATTCTCATGACACAGACAGTGACAGCAGTGTTGATACCGAATACAGATTTATTTCTTCTGTCCTACCAGGAAGTCAGTCAAGTTCAGCCAATTTTGCACAATAATTGCACAGAAAAAGCATCCTCAAAAAGAAGCATGCTCAGAAAGTCCATGCCAGCCCTAAAACTGAAGATGCAGATGGGGTAGAAGCCACTGGAGAATACAGTTATTCTCATTACAATGACAATAACTGTATGTCATTCTCATTGTAAATTAGACAGGAAGAAAGACATGCTTGCTCTGTTCATAATGAYGTAACTGCAGCACCTTCAGACAATWCTGCTCCTGGAAAATCAAATGCTTCAGAAATCTTTGAAAATACTTGTGGATCACAGAGAGTTTTTCTAGGTGTGAGCAAAAGAGGAGTGGAACATCTTAAAAGAACACTAGTTAACTCAASAGAACATAAAACCCTGAACTGAGGCATCCAGTTAATTCCCAAGGCAGTTTACTAGAAGTGCTYAGGCAAACACTTATGGAGTGGAGAACTGAGGAAACTTTAAAATTTCTCCATGGCCCAAACTATACCTCTTTGTGCTYATCAGAGTGCATAGCATCTGTCAACCAGGAGACTGAAGAACATGATGAGGATGACTTAGATACAGCTGATCTCAACACTTGTTGTAGGGGAGTCTGAAAACAGTTTGAACTACTCTTTACCTTTCATAGGCTCAGGTGGAATAGTTAAACCTGTGCCTAGTTATGAAAAATTAAAAGAAACAAGAGTTCCTAAAACTCAGAGTAAAAGWGTTCTATAAAGGAAGATGCATCTTGGCTGAAGAGGGAGTGACACAAGCACAAGCAGGGAAATATGCAAGCAAAGACTAAAATGATCAGCRGGAAGATCTCACCTTCCCACTTGTTGATTCAAAYGCACAAATGCAGATTGGAAAGCC
The DNA here is from genome assembly GCA_014549065.1 of Cardinalis cardinalis. NCBI lineage: Eukaryota > Metazoa > Chordata > Aves > Passeriformes > Cardinalidae > Cardinalis > Cardinalis cardinalis. Next base: position 1,181,571 of record JACDOX010000052.1, read on the forward strand.
ATTCATCCTTGAAAAACTAAGAAAACCATTATCTGCTGTTTTGGGCCCTTTTCAGATTGCTTYAGGTGATGTTTACACAGAGTCAAAAAATCTTGTCAAAACTTTCCAGTTAACAAACAGAAATATTATTCACAAAATGCCTGAACGGACTCTCAACGCTATTGTTTTGTTATCTGCATTGTYACAAACAACTCCACTTTTCAAGAATACTCAGACAAACCCAATGTACACACAGTTCCTGAMAACATTACTGGAATTACTGCTTTTCAATGAAGATCTTGAAAGTTTAAAAGGATATTTAGAATGGACTGACAACCTGAATGGTCAGTCAGCTTTAAACTACTTTGTGTGTGTTAAAACCATGCTGGTTAACCGCTGGTTAACCATGGGTTTAATTTTCGGTATTTTGTAAGTAGATACAGTAACTACAAATTGCATCAGCTGGAGCAGAAAATGTGTGAAGCACATTTCATAAGGCCTTTCTTTTATAATTCTTCCACCTGTCTATGACATTTAGGCTTGTTCATTTAGGTCAGATAAGTGCATCTCTTGTCTTACCAGCAGCTGAGCTATGTAAGTACTTTTACAGAATTATTATTAAGTTACAGAATTATGAGTAAGAGAATGCCTTAAAAATCTTTTAGGTCTAGAATGTATATAAAATAAGTAAAAGTTAGTAATTGAAATCCAAGCACAGCTCCACATAATCTAAAATAGTAATTAGTCTATTGCCTTTTCATGACTGAGCATGCTTTAACTATTTACATTTTTAATGCTCTTCAATAATGTACARCAGTCCACTACAACAATAAGAAATTACAAGAGCTCTTCCACATATAAAAAATGAAGTGAAGAAGAAAAATACATAAAATATGTTCTAATGTTCTTTAAAATGAAGCATAATACATCTGCAGRAACAAAAAATTAAAAATATAATCAAATAATAAGAACATAGCTTTCTCAAGGCTATATTTTGCTACTTATATTTTATATMATTTGTGTTACACTGGTAAGCAACATGAGAGTATTTCAGACTATCAACTCCCTGATGGCTGGGAGTAAGAAAAATAGAGCCAGACTGTTTCAGTGCCAGGGCAAGAAACAATGGATATAAATTGAAATATGCTTAAATGGAGAACAACTTTTTCACTCTAGGAGGTCGAACACTAKAACTGGTGTCCCAGAGCAGATATGGGATCTCCATCTGTGCTGATTTTCAAAATTCAATTGAGCTTGGTCTTTACAGCCTGGTTTAGCTGATCTTCCTTTGAGTGGCAGGCTTGAACTCGATTGGACCTCTCCAGAGGTCCCTTACTACTGGAACCATTCTGTGATTCTATGAGAACTCATTGAGAAAGAAAGGCAATTAAAGCATAAGGCCATTACCTCACTTCAAAAGAGACCTCTGTTCTAGTAGGAAGGCAATGAATGAATATATAGTTGTATCCATGACTATTTTTGGAGGTCATGGTATTTACATGGAGAGTAATTCCAAGAAGATCTTCAAATGGCTAGCCGAATTTAAGTAATAAAATCATGCAAGTCTACTTGAGTATAAGKTTTCATTTTTTTTTTCTCTCAAAATCTAGAGGAGGAAATGAAGAGTACAAGAGCATAACTATTGAACTGAGCCTCTAGAGTTCAGAATGAAAACACATACTAAATAAAATACACATGCTGCTGATACTAGAATTATCTATAATAATTTCGGTTGGAGTGCTATCTTCCTGAGGCAACAGGCTGTTTGTAACAACCCTTGTCAAAAATCAGGATTCATTTGTACATTTTTGATTAGTGACACATATTAGAGTTCCATTTTATTCTTTGTACTTAAATTGCATTTTGCCTAGGGCATTCACTTAAGATAGAGTTCATTAAAGTATGTTATTCCATTTTGTCTTTTGTGTAGACTGCAAAAAAAAAAAAAGAAGCTATGCTCAGAAGTGAAAGGCTTTGATATGTAATTTATTTTGACAACTATAGTGTTATAGCAAGGTAAGAAAAGCTATTTTAACAGGAGTTACACAAAATCAAATTTTTCTATTTGCATTACAACAAAGATCATATATCTGAAAATATTTTGTCTATCATATAGCAAAATAATTATTATAGCAYGGGCATATGTATTTGAAAAATAATTTGAATTTTAATAGATCGTTTTTCAATATGCATTATTTTAAAAAGCCAGTTAATTTTTTTCAGTCTGAAAAGATTTGGAGGGTTACAGTTAATTAGATATTTTTCAGACTGCAAAATTTCTTAAATCTGGTCAGAAATGGTATGCAGTTTAAGTAGCCTATTCAAAAGAAAAAAATTTGAAATGGTTCTGAAAGGCAGAAAATTGATATTTGTGAAGCAAACTGGCTTTTATTTTTAAATTGTACTCTCCTACAGCTCGTATAATTTGATTCTTAATGATCTGAACAGCAATTGTGAGGTTAYGCTCCATTCACCACAGTGAAATGCGGAATTAAGTACAAACATTCAAAGCCTCAGTGTAAAATTCCATTTGGAAAATCAGGAATAGGAATACGTATAGTCTAAGATCTATTTTGAGTATTTATCATTATTAAGGCACTTAAAAAATAATATTTTGTTTGTTTACTTTGCCTAAAATCTCTAAACTGATAGGAAATATGAAATCTCTAAACTGATAGGAAATATGACAGACTGGGCAGATGTCCTGGAGAAAAATACCAAGACTACAGTTCTGGGTGTCATAACTTCAAGTTATGCTAGAGAGCCCCTGAGGGAAGAAACTCTTCGCTAACACTTGTGTCTCATTCAAAGTGTTGAGTTCTAGAGCTGCTTGAAACAGTGACCACAATATACGTGAGAGAAACATTTGCCAAGCCCACAAAAAAAAGCAAAAAAAAGAAANAAAAAAAAAAAAAAAAAAAAAAAAAAAAAAAAAAAAAAAAAAAAAAAAAAAAAAAAAAAAAAAAAAAAAAAAAAAGAGGAAGAAAGAAATATAAAGTGCATATCTGGTCATATATGGAGCTTTCAAGCCATCACTTAGAGCTAGAGACTGAGCCTGTGAGCCTGGATCAACCAGAAGGAGATGAGGTTAAAGGCTACACTGCTTACAGATATATGAGGAGAAATTACAAGCACAACATTGTTTTAAGCCAGGGGCAATAGCCACATGTTACAGTTTGGGAGCTCAGGTTACCTCGAAGGAAAAGATGCATTTCTACTGAGGTGGTAGTACAGCACATGACACAGGGGAGTGTAGAATCTGTGTTCTTTGAGGTTTTTAAGACTCAGCTAGCCAAAGTCACAGTGACAAGATCTCATGTTGACAAAAATTCTTTTAGAGGCTGGATGTTGGATCAAACAACTTCCAGAAATTTCTTCCGAACAATATGCTGTGATTCTGTGAAGGAAATCAAAACTAAAACAAACAAACAAAAAAAAACCCACGGATGGACAATTTAGCTGTAAATGAAAAGGAGACCTCTCTCATTTTAGTGACCTGACARTGCAGGTTGTYAGGGTTAGTCTGGGCTTGCCTTGGTTTCAGCTGGTTTTATGTTATTTGGATTGGTGGCTGGTGGCCAAGTGGCCAGTGAGGCCAGCATTTTTGGCATTTTATCTACAATCCTCTAAGGTTCCTTGACTATTTCTTTCAAATCCCAAAAAGGTGAGGGAGTAAAGCAAGTAACAGCAGTATCTATTCTGTATCCTTGCTGGGYGGTAGGCATTGATTTTCAGACAGACTCTGTCTTTTTTACAGGCAGTTACAGAATGCACAGTGGAGTATCACTATCATTAAAATGATTAACTTCTGTAAGATCCAACCGATTTTTCTTTTATTTCTAATGAATTTCACTTTTTCTTGGCAATTTGACACAAATCATTGTATCCCTTTGGCAGTGATTCTTCCTTACTAGGTTAATCATTACAAAGGTAAGAAAAGCATTGTTACAATTACACTTGCTACTCTTTTTCTAACACACAGAGGAACTTGTTTGTTCTCTGTTCACCCATGGGTCAATGGCTTTATGCAGGAAACACTAAGTCTCAGTTCAAACTTATTATCTTACAAAATTGTTCATTTGAATGAACAGGAAGCCTCAAAATGAGCTTATCAGAAGCAGTTGGTGAAAAGTTACTGTGTAAGCCTGTCCATCTGTCTGGAAACACCAAGTAAACCTTGTAACAGCACTTATATCTGATTTACATCCAGATGGACTTCTCTTCTACCACATTAGGTAAGAACTAACAATTTTAAGTATATGCATAAACAAGTCTTAGCTATTGGGTTTAAAACCACTCAGCTTGTGTTGTTTCCTCCAAGTCTGCCACCTTCATTTCAAAGATAAAAGTATAGAGTACTTCAAGCATGAAATGAATGAACTGACATCAAGAAATAAAATTTTCCATTCAACTTCTGCTATGAATAATAAAGTGATTGAATTTCTTTTGATGTAAGGCACTAAATTGCAAGACTGAAAAGCCCTACACAGCTAGGGACCATTCCTATTTATATCAAAAGACGGGATTGTCAGAAAARCTGAGCAAAATTCACTGAGCAAGTTTATTGAACAACTTATTCTAATACTGTTATGGTGCCCCAAAATCAAAGAACAAGTAGACATCTAGATCAACTTACAGATATAATCAGGAGTTTCAATCACTTCTATCTGCTGTTGAAAGATGCTTCTCTCACCAAAATTTTTCACACCATTTAGCTGTTCCAAAATGCACAGAAGAGTTTCTCTGAGTGATGATTTTCAATGTAGAAAGGATAAAACCTTGAAAAAGTGTATTGAGGTACATTCAGGTAGCACATCTTTATGACAAGAAACTTTATACAACATTGCGTTACCAACACTATTTGAAGCACAGATCATTTAAAAAAAACAAAAATCTACACAGGCTACTTCAAAGAAATTTATCACATATACTTTGATTAACATTTTTGAAATAAAATATGTCATATATCTGTATAATACATTTTCAGTGATTTTTTTWATTATTTGCATTTCKGTCAGGTAATATTCYGTGTCACTAAATTCCAATGTTTATTTGTAAACAAACTGGTCTTCAACTGATCTATTAATAACAAGAAAAGCTAAATATATGTTCATGAAAAACCCCAAAGAAAAGACATATTATTTCACAGTATTTTGTGTAAAACATTCTCAATAAATATAAATATTGCAATATTAGTCTGGTTTTTTGCTTGTGCAGAAGTAATAGAAAAATTTCAATATGCCTTTCCAACTTAAAAAAAAAATCTTTTTTTCTATAAGGATAAAATATTTCAAGTTGGCCATGCTTGAAACATTCTGAAAAATAACTAATCAAAACTGACATMGTTAATGCAAAGAAAAGAAGCCAAAGTAGGATATGCAATTTCATTTTCGCTGACTTGTACAGAAGCAAACATCACTCTGTAATGATGCATTATGACACAAAATAACAGGGGATGAGAAAGAGAAGGAGGGCAAATGCTGGGCTGGAATTCTTCCTGCAGCATTACCAGAAGAGTCAAAGACACACACTGATTCCTTTTTTTTTTTTTTTTTTTGCTAGGATAAGCACAAATCATCTTAACAGCTCAATTGCCAGTGTTAGTGAACATGGAAATGATAAAGTAATACTTATTAACACTGTGAGGAACCCTGAATTGAATGAGAAATTAATATATAAATATATTGCAAAARGAAGCAGATTTGTGTGCATAAGTATGTTAGATTGGTGAACAAAATATATAAGTAAAAACTTTGAGAACACGCTATCTCCAAAGCCAAAACCAACTTAATTTTAACAAATTTTTAAAGGTCTTTCAATATAAATTTGGCCATAATTAGAGGTATGAATTAGGTGGGTATGTTTCTGAAAGCCCATTTTTATGCTTTTTAAGGATATTTTACAAAACTGTGGAAATGACTTTTATGAAAGAATATTTTCCTAGCAGAATAGTTTCTTTTCATGATTTGGAGGTAATAGTTAATGACATTTGTTTGCAGAAAATACTAGGGTTTTGCATCCTTTGCTTACTTAGATGCAGCTCTGGGATCACATCTACAATTTCAGATGTACATCAATTAGTAAAGAGCAGACAACAAAGTGAGTGTGTTGTACWATATAGGTACAGGAACTATCCAGATCAGCTGCAGTGATAGCATGAGAATCGGGTTAGTGTCCTACGTGTATACATTGTATAGAAACTTGCATTTTATGTGCTATATGGAGGTGGGTCCAAACTATCCAAGTATGGTTTTTTTTTGGTATTCACTTAGATGGGTGAAATGATATCAGAGGAAAGTTTGTTTGACAATGAAATTAGAAAGATTTTAGAATTGTAGAGAGAGTCTGTTAGTCCTGTACCTATTCAGGTATTCTGCAGGATTCTAGGATGACATATGAGCCCTACATTAAGTTCAAAGTAGATTGCAGAAAAAATGGGGAAAAAAATAGACATGCTTGTTTAGTAAGTTATATTTAGAGTCTTGAGCCAAATTACTCAATTTCAATTTACATCAGTACTGAAAAGCATGGCATCAGTACATTTTATTGTTTAAAACTATACAGAATTATAAAAATATTTTTCTATTTTGAGATTTTTCTCCAGAAAGACGGTTCAACAGAAGTTCTGTTAAATTTATGAATTAAATGTCATTAAATCCTTGAAAATTGATGCAAAGTTTTAACACTTCAAAGAGTATCATAGCTATTAAGGATAAAAATTAGATTTTAAAATAATTTTTGGCAAGTTAAATTTAATAGAAAATTACTTTGACCTATCAAAATCAATTATTATCATGTTATGGGATCAGACTCCCAGCTCAGAGAATGGTCAGCTAGCACAAGCTGGTGAGGAGCAGGTTCAGTTGGGTTTTCARTGTCTCCACAGATGGAGATTCCACACCCTGTCATCAATACCTGAATTATAGGTGCTATATATGCTCTGATTCCAGACTGGATTTATCCCTTTTGTTTGAGGTTGCAATAAAAGAACTTGATTGAAAGCTCTCTTACTTTCATTCAAAGTAAAATAGCCTTGAGCCTGCAAAAATTTCTTTAGGTGCAGATTTCTTATTGATCTGTCATCATATTTTGATGTAGTAAAAAAACCAAAGCCCAAATTATTTATGGAGTCTTAGAATTGTGTGCCCATGATAGAAACACTTTATAAGGTGCTGTCGTTTTCCTTAGAAACCGATATTCATTAAATTACCTAGAAACTGATATTCATGAAATTGCCTATCATTTAATTGTGGAAGAATTTAAAAATAATTAAATATGTTGTGTAAAGTTAGAAAGAAATAAGAGTAATGAAGATATCTTTGTTTGAGTGCCTGTAGGGAATAATCAAAATGAAGAATATTAGAATAAACACCACACAGACTACAAAATGCAAAATTAGCTATTCTAGAGATACAGTAAGAAAAGCAACCTATCTAGTAAAATCCTTATCTATTTTAAATGTAATAAACATTGAAATTTTACTAGTTTGGACCAGATGTACAGGATTAATTTTAGTGGTGCTTTAAAAAAATCAGCCCTACCTAGAAATAATTGTAATTTAATGGTTTGAATTTTATTCTAAACTTATTTAAAGAGTCCATTTTTAATGAAAGCAAAAGGTCAATTTAATAATCTTGAATTTGAAGAAAAAACAAGACAATGAATGGTTACCTGGAATTTTCATGCCKCACCAGATACAGCTTAGAGTGATAAAGGTTACCTTTAGTGTAAATAAAGCAAAGTAATTGTGAAATCATTGACAATTTAAGGGAGAAAAGCCACAGTAATTAAAGAACTTTTATCTACCTTTGACATATGCATTGATTATCTATTGAAAATACTCCAAAGTACTTGGGAGAAGGAGCAAGAAGGTTTGTTTTCTTCATGTTTTTTTTTTTTTAATTCATGAAGGTGGTTTACTTGGAGTCAAGATTTCCGATCCTATATTCAGCAATAGACCTCAGTCTGTCTCTCCTGCTGCTCACACTTCAAAATTTAAAGTTAAGTAAAATACATTTTCAATCGGTTCAGTAATGGCTTTGCACAGACAGAATTCAGGTTTCATAGAAAAGGAAACTCATTAAATGAATTAATAACACCAAAAATATTGTAAATAATACTTTTTAATGAAATTCCTGTAGATAACTCAGTTGTAAAAATATAGTTATGGGAAAAGATCACTAGACCACCAGAAAAAAAAGCACCCAGTGAACCTATCACACTAAGTGATGAATGGACTACATAAAAAGTTAGTGAGGCGAGCAGCAGCAGCAGCTACAGTAAGTTCTGGGGAGTGAACATTGGAATGGGTTGGGCACGGGATGGAATGGGTTGGAATTTGGGGAACCTGAGTGGAGAGCCCACCAAGARTCAGCAGTGCTGGCAAGCCAGGCTGATGTGGTGAGGGCATTGCCAGGGGCAMTGAGAGATTTAAGTGAGATTTGAGTGGCTCCTGGGAGCACTGTGGACAGGGCAGGCAGCCAAGGTGGGGTGTGGCAGTTCCCACAGGAGGGGGCGGGCATCCTCCCAGCCCCAGAGACAAGCTCAACTAGTGGTCATTACCCACCCAGCCAGAGCAGACCTAGCTTTGTTTTCCATCACCCAGATAAAGCATACCTGGGGAAGAGCTGTCCCAKAGGGAACTCCCACATAAACATGCAGCTATCAAAATCTCCATCTGCAGGGAATGCCCARCTTCAGGGAGTGCCTCAGGGCAGTCTTTAGCGTCATTAGTATATTACAAAATACCTTTTATTGTTCTTGTTATAGGTTGAGGTAAAATTAAATATTACAAGCTGAATTATGAGGGGAAAAAGGGTTTTAAATATATAATTTTCTTTTTAGTTTAATATTTTGGATTGTTCTCTTCCTCAATCAGAAAAAATCCACTTTAGCAAAGTTTATTTTCAGAAAGTTCATTAGGATAAATTTTGTGTGCATCAGAGTTGTCAAAAACCTTCATATCTGAGTGGAATACCTCTGTTTCAGTAAAAGAAAACTCACTTCAAGTCTTTTTGATCCTGAAGAAATTCTTCCAATGACTTAGAAGGGTATGTAAATGCTTCACTGGAATCAGCACAAACAGTAAAAAATTTCATCTAGAAMTGAAGGCTTTGAGCAAGAAGAAATAATTTTAGTTTCTATTAAAATTCAAGTACATTTGAATTATACAATAGCAGCATAGTAGAAAAACTATGTGTAAACTTTTTTTTCATTAACTAAGAYAGATATATCACACCTTTAACCATGAATGTTTAATTTATCCTTGAAGAAATTAGCAGATGTTTTTCAGTTGTAGCATGAAAGCTTATTTATAATTGTTATTCTTTGCCTATATGAGCTCATAAAGCTTATGATAAATCTACTTTTTTCCCYTTGCAAGATATAATTATCAAGCCATGGTATCAAATAGCTTAAAATTTATGGAATATTTCCAGGCAATGATAGGAAATACAATCRTATTTTACAATCCAATAAAAAATAACTAGGCAGCATCTCTTTTATAGATAAAACATGTATCTTTATTGTAATATCATTATCCCAAAACATCTAAACTCTATTTTGCTAGCAAATTTTGGATATAGCCCAGAGCAGTTATGCTCCTTGGATACATGGTATTGAAATTCTCTCTGACTTTCTGTAGCTACTTTCTTCTGATTTAGAATTCTATGGCAAAACATGAAAATACTACTAACCAACACCATATTTGATAGTTGTGCAAAATGTTGGTGTTTAGCTAAACTTTTTGCCTCACATACTGGTGCTATATACCACTGTAAGCGAAGAATAGGTTTGAGACTAATGAAATTGAATAACCACAAGTCTATGGGGCCTGATGGAATGCATGTATCCAAGGGTTTGATAGAATCAACTGATGTTGTTGCCAAACATCATATTTAAAATGTCATGGTAATATAATATCCCCAAGGACTGGAAAAATGGTAACACAGCTCCTATTTATAAAAACGGGAGAGAGCAAGATCCGGGGCACTACAGATCAGTAAACCTCGCCTCTGTGTGTTTAAGATAATGAAACAGATCCTCATGGAAGCAATGTTAAAGCACATCCAAGACAAGGAGGTGTTCTGAGACAGCCAGCATGGCTTTTCAAGGGAAAACTGTGCTGACCAGTAGGGTGCCTCCCATGATGAAGTGAATGCAAAATTTGACAAGAGAAGACCAACCTAAAATTCTGCAAAGCCTTTGACATGGTCCCACTTCACATCCTTATCTCCAGGTTGGAGAGACATATGGTAAGGTGGACTATTTGGTGGGTAAGAACTTGACTGGATGGACATAGCCAGTGAGGAACCTGGTATTCTGAGTGTTWTCCTTGCCCATGGTGGGACAGTTGGAACTAGATAATATCTAAGGTACCATCCAACCCAAACCATTCTATGTTTCTACAAGTAAGTGGGCTGTAAGTGACCCACCAAAATGGTTGCAATATTTAGGCTCTATGTSACAAAAATATACAGGTCTGGAATATTCTCCCTCTGCCTTTATTTGATTTTTTTGTTTGTTTYGTTTTAAGACAAGTCTCCCTCTTTAAGAATAGAAAGAAGCAAAACTGTCACCTCAGCAATATTTGCTTSTTTGGTAAAATAGTTCAACATATATGCATAAAAAATTGTATGCTTCTGCATGTCCATAAGCTCTTACGTATATACATATATATAAACATATAGATATAGATGATATTGATAGATATAGATGATAGATATAGATCTAGATGTAGATATAGATATAGCTGTATGTATGTATATAAGATCTTATGGACATGCAGAAGCAGACAATTTTTTTTTTTAATGACAACGGTAACACRGTGAAATGAGTATCATAAAAGAAGATGGAGAAAAAAAACATAACAGTTACATTTAAGGAATTAGGAGCTATACTGAATTGTACAAGRACTATATTAAAAGTCACAGATAAGTAAATATCGGTAGGGATCTCYTGGATATAATACAATCTAAAAGGGTTACCCTGTTTCAGAGAAAACTTTACATTTTGTAAAGGTTTTCATTTTCTAGATCTTTCCTATTCCGAGTCATCACTTTCCTAATTTGTTATCAACTGTTCTTATAATAGAGAGTTAGCATTCTGCAGCAAACATAATTTCATTCTGTTGTTGCATTGAAATTTGATATATATATGTCAAATGATTATCTGATAGCTGTTGACTATTYAGTAGACCTAGCTCTTCAGAATTTTTCATAGTATTCTATGTCAGTTCAAAAAAGTTTAACATGACATTTCAAAGTGCTACACATACTACTAGCTTAATCATTATTAAAAGTTTGCTGAAATCCCTCAAAAATAGAGGGACATAATAATTTAGACATTGTTTTGAATAGCAGTACTGCAAGGTCTGCTTGTTTTTATTAGATACTGGCACAGTAAATGATGCTGTTATCAAGACTGATTACATTCCTTGCAGAGTTGATTCTGCTAAAAATATTTATTGATTAGTAGAAGAGAGTTGGGAGAAAATGGCAGGCAAAAGAATAGGAAAGAAAAAGCAATAAGTTGATTCAGGGTTTCCTGTGTAAAAAGATGGAGGGAAATATTTGTTCATTTGGCAGAGATATTTTTTTTCTTAAAAACTTCTCTAAAATTACTCCCTYAAAGTCTGGGATTTCTAAAAGTAGAAATTTCCTGCAGCAATGAGTGGAGCATGATTTTCTGAATCTCATTTGCAGTGAGGATACTCCTTAGTCCTATGGACTCAGGGAAGATTCTATTTTAGATTTTATTGTAGCTTCATATTTGCAAAGAAGGTTAAAAAWCTCTCAGGCTCATGAATTGCTGCTCTTCCATATTGGAAGTAATAGCTTCATATATTCTTAAATGGTCTTAGGAATTCCATAAATATGCAAATGWAACATAAATTCTTCAAATTAAAAAAAAGAAAATATTACTAGCAGCTAATGTTAATGCTAAATRCTAAGATACTGTGGAAAATAAAGAAACTGCAGAACTATGACATGCTGTCATTTGATTTGTTCTAATTTTTTTCCTCCTTTTCATAAGAAAGCTATTGCTAAGACTTGTAATTCTGCAAGATCAAATAAAATGCTAAGTTACCATCATTTCAGAATATATTTTATTTCAGATTTTCTTGGCATTTCTGAGAACCACAGGACCAACTAAACACAATTATCTAAAAAGGGAAACCTGAATTTCACACAATTGTGGCTCTGTACTATACAATTGTAGGATATAGATATATTTCATCAGGTCACTCTTACTAAAACGATGTTAACTCCCTGTTAGTGTGTAATTTCTGCACTGTAGTCCTGTGGACACTTGATATCCATACAACCAATGAAACAAAGATTGTAAAGACAGTTTCCAGAGCGCTGGTACATGGATAAGTTTGTTATGATTTTGTCTATGTTCAGAGAATTGCCTTCTCTTTTCATACTGTGCTGTGTGTACAGGTTTTGGTAGCAGGGCAGGCTACAGGGGTGGCTTCTGTGAGAAGCAGCCAGAAGGTTCCCCCATGTCTGTCAAAGCCAATTCCAGCCAGCTCTAAGATGAACTTGATGTTGGCCAAGGCTGAGCCCATCAGCAATGATGGTAGCGCCTCTGCGATAACCGATTTAAGGGGAAAAAGAGCTGCCCAACATCAGTCAGAGAGAAGAATGACTATATGTGAGAGGAACAACTCTGTAGACACCAAAGTCAGTGGAGAAGGGGGGGAGGAGGCTTTCTTGAACTGGAGCCAAGATTCCCCTGCTGCCCAGGGAGAAGACCACGGTGAGGCAGCAGCAGTGCCCCTGCAGCCCCTGCAGGACGCAGTGAGCAGACATCCCTCTGCRCGCTGTGAGGGACCCCATGCTGGAGACTGTGGGTTGAATCCATGCTGGAGCAGTTTGTAAAGAACTCTCTCCGTGGGAGGGATTCACATTGGAGAAATTCGTGGAGGACTGCCTTCTGTGAGAGGAAACCCRCTCTGGAGCAGGGGAAGAGTGTGAGGAGGGAGCAGCAGTAGAGACAGAGYGTRATGAACTGACCACAACCCCCAGTCACTATCCCTCTGAGCCACCTGGAGGGAAGAAGCAGAAAAATCAGGAAGGAAGTTTAGCTGGGGAGAAAAGGAGGTGGATGGGAGAAAACATGTTGTAAGATTTTTTTTTTTATTTCTCATTATCCTACTCTGATTTGTTTGCACTAAATTAAATTAATTTCCCCAACCTGAGTCTATTTTGCCTGTGACCACAACTGATCTCTCCCTGCCCAGGGATGTCAACCAATGATCCATTTGTTACATCTTTTTCCCCGGCCCAGGTGAGGAGGGCAACGATAGAGCAGCTTTGGTGGGCCCCTGATGTCCACCAAGGGTCAGCCCACCACATATGCATAATCAAACAATAAACGATTAAAGTGAAATTCAATTAAAAATACTTTTAAAAATAAACAGTAACACAAACACCAGCCCTCTTCCTTCTCCCTCCCACCCCCTCTAATTATAAGAAAATGCAGACTATGGCAGACTTCATTGTCCTTGGGCAGAATAAGGAATTTGTGGATACTATTCTCAGACCTGATTCTCTTTCTGGCTCCTCATCCTGGATCCTTTGAAAGCAAGGACAGTTTTCTGTACTGTTTTTGTGTGACTCCTCAGCTTCCCATGCAGAGCAGCCAGCCCTTGCTGCTTACTTCCAGTTAYAGCAAATTGCCATCATCTCTCCCTCATTTGGCACTGGAGGAGGATGATGGCATTTATGGAGCAGATTCTTCATCCTTAGTCTTGGATTCCACCTGGGAGTTTTTCATATGTTTTCTCACAAATCTGCTTACTTTTCATCATCTCTCAGGCAGACTGGCAAATGTTAGCAAAATCTTAACTATGGCCTTTATAGAACTTCAGCTGAAGCAGGTGAGGCCTCACTGACCACTTGGCCACCAGCCACCAATCCAAATAACATAAAACCAGCTGAGACCAAAGCAAGCCCAGACTAACCCTGACAACCTGCACTGTCAGGTCACTAAAATGAGAGAGGTCTCTTTTGTTTTCATCTACAGCTAAGTCCATCTGTGGCTTTTTTTTTTTTTGGTTGGTTTGGTTTGGTTTTTTTTTTGTTTTGTTTTGTTTGTTTTTGTTTTAGTTTTGATTTCCTTCACAGAATGTTTGGAAGAAATCTCTGGACGTTGTTTGATCCAACACCCAGCCTGTAAAAGAATTGTTGTCAACACGAGATCTTACATAGCTGTAAGCAGTGCACCCCTAAACCTCATCTCCTTCTGATTGATCAAGGCTAGTGGGCTCAGTCTCTAATTCTAAGTGATGGCCTGAAGGCCCCTGACCATTCAGATGTGACTTTGACATTTTTTGTTCCTTTTCTTGTTTGCTGTTTTTGGCTCTGATAGATGCTTCTCCCACATACACTGTGGTCACTGTTTCAGAGCAGCTCTTGGACTCTAACCCTTTTCATTGGAATGAATAAATCAAGGTCCCTGGGATCACCATGGCAGTCCTCCACTGGACACTCTCAAGTGTCTTGAAATTCCTCTTCAAGCAGAAGCTCAAACATTGTCTGTTTGGGAGGGACACGGAATATCTATTTTTCATTTTGTTTTTTGCATATGAACATGCCTCATGAAGACATCTTGTCTTCTGYGTCCTTATAAACTATTTCTCTCATCTCTTGATCTTCTAACTGGCATATATTAGACATTTTGTGGGCAGCTTCATCCTGAACAGACCGAGCCTAAAAGCATTCCACTGCCCTGGAAAGTGATCACTACTGAGGATAAAGGAACATTACTGAAGTGAGGAACCAACAGAAATTTTATATAATTTCAAAATGTTTTCAAAAGGAACACAATTATAGGAAATACCAATTTAAAAATAATTTTGTGAAATAATGTGTAAATTCATCGTTTCATACAAATTTATGTTACAGTACAGAGACCTGGTGTAAAATTTATCAAATTAGTTAACTTTATTATATGTGGTTTTTAAAATTCTATATGTCTGAGCTTTGTTAATATTTTTTTCATTTGTTTGAGCTGGTAAGAAGAACAAATATGCCTCCTATAAGTAACTGTTGTTTTCCTCTATGCCCATTAGCACTAAATTTAAAAAAGAATGCCTGGRTACTTATTTTTGTAAGTATTATCTGCATTTTGAATTTGCATTTCCAGTTCTTTACAATTTGCTCTCACTGATTTCAGAGAAAAAAATAGAACAGATTTATGTTATATTGCTGGATTTTTGTGTTCACATAAAAAACCCCTCCAAAATCTAAAACCATTGTATGCTGAGATATAATTTCAGTATTTTAAACTTTATTATATTTACAATTCCAGTGCAAAACATGAAAACACTATTAAACACCATATCTGATAGTTGTGCAAATGTTGGTGTGTTAAATTTTGTTTCTCTTGTTTTTTAGTGTTTAAAGTTTTGCCTTACATATAAAGTTTTGCCTTACTATATAAACAAAGGTTTCATTCCCTGTCCCCAAAGCTGCAGTCAGATGAGAAGGATTAAGGAGTCTTAAAACATAAWGAGAAAACTAGTTTTCTGACAAGTATGTCAACTTCTCTTTCGGTTTTGTGCTACAAGACCAAAACATGACCATATCATGTAATATTACTGGTAGCAAAATGAYACATTGATTAACTACATTAATATATGAAAAAAATAATTAAAATCTGAGGGCAGGAAGATAAGGTCTCCTTTTTTTTTACATGGGTCACACAGTTTTTCAGGATTGCCAGAGTAGATTTTTTTACAAGATTAGTCCTTCACTAGAATAGTACAGTCCTCTCTTATCCAGTCTATTRTTAGAAACCTGAAAAAATAATGTGCCTCTAAATGTTACTTTCTAATAGAAAACCTAATCAACCTTAAAAAAAGTAATAATGTAAAAAGCATCCACTTTCTTGAAAACAGAAGACACTTACAAAATCTGACTCATTAAAAATTTGCCTGAAGTAACTTCCTATCCTGCCTTGTCCTAGAACTGTATCAGGGCTGTAGACAAGAGTTCTGTTTGATTGACTTAGCATCATCAGTGCTGCAGAAGTGCCCAGAGGCGTTAACTGTGTTCATTAGGCGCTTGCAAAGACTAATGTTCAGTAATATTTAAATGGACTTCTGCATGAATAAATGCAAACCCCCTCATTTCTCAGGTCTCTCTATACCAGAAAATGTAATTAATAAAATCCCATATTCTTATATTTTAAAAATTTGTTATTTTCATTACTAAGGTGCTATGGTGGATTTTTCTCACCCAGCAGCTGAGCACCCACAGGATGACTTGCCCACTACCTTCTCCTGTGAGTTGAAGAGAAATTAGAAAAAAAWAAGAAAGAATGTTCATTGATTGACAAAAACAAACAAACAAACAAAACCAAAAACCCAAAACCACAAAAAACAACCTAAAAAACTAAAACTACATGTACAAGCAAACTGAAGAAGGAATTTATTCCTCACTTTCCAGTAGAAAGATGTGAGCCAYATCCTGGAAATCCAGACTTTCCACACACATAGTAGTCAACCATGAATGTCCACACTTAGTCAAGTTTTTGCTGAGCATAAGGTATGTTATCAAATACTCCTTGGTCAGTTAAGGAGCACTGTCTGTCCTCCTGGCTGACCTCCTGGCTGCTTTGTTGCTCACTATCAGCCTAATTATTGAATGGGAGGGCAAGCACAGCAAGAAAAGTAAAAAGTATTTACTGTCAACAGTTTTACTAACAAATACAAAATGCAGACCTATATAGGCTGCAAAAAAGAAATACAATCCTGCTCTGATCTAGTAAAATCCACACCTTTTTTTCCATATCATCTGTATCATTTTCAGGTCCTGCACTGTCTAATACATGAACCACTACCATCTTGCCTTTGATGTGGTATCATTCTCTTTGTCTGTGGTCTGCCCCCATGGAATAAATATTAAACATAAAAATTAAGTCCATGTAGTCCATGACTTGAGCTCCATCTGTTATGATGGTCACTTAGGACAGAAGAAATAGTATAGAGTARATTTGAGCAAGAAATTCTTTATTGTGGGTGTGGTAGGCAAAAGGAAGTGTTTCCTAGAGATGTTGTGGATGCCTCAACTCTYGAACTGTTCAAGGCCAGATTCTATGTGGCCTTGATCAGTCTGATCTAGTGGGTGGCATCCCTGCCCCTGAMAGGGAGGTTGGACCTAGATGATCCCTAACATCTCTTCCAACCTGAACMTTTCTGTGATTYTGTGATTAAAGCTGTTAAGTCAGTTTATCCTCTCCCTGTTTTTTGTATGGAGAAAGTGTCTAATGTTTATTTATAGCTGCTTAAAAATAGGTTGGTTCAYTGACTTCAGCTCCCTAGGTAGATAGTTTTCTTTTTGAGTAGATTTTATTTTTTATTGTTTCAGAATTATAACCAATTAGCCTATACTAACAATATAACCCCATATTTCATATGGGGTCCACATTATCCCTCAAATTAGTGGCTTAAACCTATAGTGTTTTAGATTCCATTTTAAATTACTCTGATGCACCTCTTTGAAAACAATAAGCTTTCATGAACTTCATTAACAGCTTAGTTTTTTTYGGATTTTTTTTCTTTTCCCCAGCTAAGAACCTACACAGGTTATAAACAAGAGAGCAGTAAAAAGCTCTTAAAGTCAGAAAATAATTTTTCTTGTGTTTTGAGGGGTCTCAGATACAGTCAACAAATCTGACAATCTGCAGAAAATATTGAGAGAAGACAGCTATTATTCAGGAGTCAAACGATTAGTGATTAAAACAATCTGAAAGAGCTTCCTTACAGATACTGGAAAACCCATCTGATTATTTGTCTTTGTGCCGTCTCCTTACCCTACAGAAAAATMAAAAAAAACAAAGATAAAAATTAAAGTGTAGAATATATATTACTTTAATAAAAGAGAAACACTGGAAGAGAAATTTTAGCTATCATAGACAGATTACATAGAAGTGGAGAAAACACCTTGTGTGTTGTGAGAACACACAAGCAGGAATTAAAGAGAAGCTATACAAAAATCCTTGAAAGACATATGGTCTGGAACAATGTTTCTATGTCTGTGTTACATTTAGAATAGTTAAAAACATTAAAATCTATTTTTGTTCCCCCAAATTAACTGATACTGTATCTTCTGAAGAACTCATAATGGTCAATATTGTCAAATGCCTCATTTTTGCTAATAAGGTAAACATCAAAATGTGTCCTCATTTCTTCTGATAAGCAGATCCATCSAAATCACCTGTACTGAGATATGTGAAAGCTACATCAAAGTGATCAGTATTCATTAAGCACTTTCAGTAGTCATGCTGTTCTATATTTTTGTAGACTATTAATACACTGAATAATGGTAATTATCCTTTTAGTGTAGTATGTGGATAYGATAAACACAGTGGTCGAGATTAGTAGAGTTTGATCTGCAATTCCAGGTCCCAGTGTGCCAGTTTACATCTCAGAGTAGAGCTCAAATATTTTTCCTTTACTTTTCTGTTCTTCTTTTGGGGTTGTTTTGTTTTGCTTTTCCCATCATAGCACATCTGTCTTCACTTTATACCTTACCTTTTATAAGAAAGCATTACATGACACTGGTCAACTGAAATTAATTATGCTTACAAGCAGCACTCTGCTTTAAACAATTAGTTGTTTCCATGCTAGTTTTTTTTTCCCTTACAATCCTCATAATTATRCAAATGAACGAAACAAAGCAACAGCTGTGTTGACAAAACTGTGTCACCTTATCATTAAACACTTCAATCATTCAAAACATAAAAATAATAGAATTTGGTACAGCTCTGCTAAGCAAATAGATTTCAATGTATAAATAAGTTTTGGGGTATTTTGTAKACTGTAATACCTACTAATGTTCAATTTTATCCTACATTTCAGTTTTTAAGGCATACTAGYGCTGTGCTACAGTTGCTTATTTACAGAAATAGCAGACTAACCTAAAAATATCCGTAATGTCTTCTACAAGCAACAAAATTAAGCCTCATGGAAATAAAAAAGCCAAACTTTGAACAGTATATCATGTATATGTTYGAAAAATTTTTTCTGAATTATTTTTCAACTTGCTTTTGTAGTCAACTAGATTTCACATTTGTTGCTTTGGGATAGAAAAGCGCTCATAAATGTTCCCWCTGGACAGCTGAAATACTTCAGTTTTGCATAGTCCAATGACTGAGGTCAATAGTGAAGGGATCTAGTTTCAAACTGGATTTAACCACTTAACACCAGCTTCAGGTTTCCTGAGCTAGTGAGGTCCACTGCATTTAAAATGCTGCATGTGGCATTTTGATCAATGAGGAAAAAAAAATTTCCGGTCTGTGTAGTGTTCTATAGAAGAGATTTTGAAGTACGTGTTGCTGTAGGAAAATTATGTCTCAGTGTTCATTTTAAGTAGTTTCCTTCTCAAAAAGTGAGATTTGACCCTTTACTGTTTCTAAAAAGCAGGGTTATAGGTAAATTTTTGCAATTCTGACACAGATATTGTTGTAGTCTGCTGAGGGAAAAAAACCCATAATACGTTACAGCAAAAAGTTATTAAAGATGACAAAATCCAGTAGAAAATTTGCAACTCATTAGCTATAAAACAAGAAAACATCTTTCTAAAAACAGTAATTTGACCTGATATTGTAACCAATCTACCAATGAATGTGGTAGATTGGGAAGGAAAACATTTTGAGAGATACATTTTTTATTTTGTACRCAACCTTTCAAATAATTTTACCATTTTGCTCTTTGCACTCTATTTGTAATAGAGATGGAATTCTATGTGAAATATGATCTTTTGAAAAAACAAATAACCAKAATAATTGCAATTTTTTAACCAGAAAAGAACTGTTTTCTAGATCTGTGTTCACTTCCCAGAGTAGCTTTTTTAAGTAGCACTATGCTGATAGASTTTCCTTCTGCCAATTAAAGACTTYATTGCTGCGCTGAAGCAGCAGAATCAGCTCACAGAAGGGTCCCTAGTTAATGCTTTTCATCAAGGTGAAATGTATGAGATGTAATTTTTTAAAAGCCTTTGGGTTTTAATTTTTATTTTTGTCCTGTATTTTCCTGCTCCACACATTAAAAAAAAAAAAGGGGGCCTTTTCAAGTGGCATCTTTTTTTTCATCAATCTTTTCCTTCTTCTAGGATTGAGAGTTCTTATATTGTTTAGGATTCTTACATTGTAAATGACGTTGCATTCAAAGYCATTGTACAGGAAAAGAGAATATACCACATCTCCAGAGCAAAGCATATTCTCAGTCTACATGGTGCTCTAATGATGTTGTAGAAGACTATTGTTACTACCATCAAAATGGTTAACTAAAGCTTCTTGCTATCTGTTTTGGAATATTCCATGGGAATGTCCCTCTGGGTGCTCCTGTCCTTCTGCAGGTGCTGTTAAGTCACTGTAAAGCCTTGTCTTTTTCACAAGAATCAACAAAAAATCGCATTCCCTGGGGTACACGAGAATGAGCCACACACCCTAAAGACCAGTAGTTTCATGTTAACTCCAGGAAAAAGGATCAGGTAGGAATTAAAAAAACAGACCATTATCCAAAGTGTTCAAATGAAAAGGGGATTTTCAAATAAGTATAACTCAATATGGAATAAAAGAAGGAATCATCAATATGAAATGTAYCAGTTTGCTCCTTACTGGTTTAAAATTGGTTTGCCAGTTTCTATTAAATTCAGCTAATATTGTATTTAGCATAGTAACCTTTGCTGTCTCGGTGTGTTGTCAATATTCTTCTGTATCTGTGTAATTAGAGTTGTTATTTGTTTCTTTGAAGATTACTAGGAAAAAAGAGGAGGAAAACATATTTGCAAAAATTCATTTTTTAAGTCTTGCATTTATGAAAGGACAACTCAGATAAATGCCTTTTAAAAAAGAGCTGTAATTGGAATTATCTTTTGACATCAACAGCCTTCTTAATGAATAGCTAAGGTATCTTGCAGATGCTATGTGGTCCACAGAGATGATTTTAAAAGACATTTTTAAAGAACATTCCATAGATATAGCAAGTAATGGTCACCTTTTTTTCTGTATTAATGATCCAAAAATATATGAGAGTAAATCTTTCTGTTCACCTGTTCAGATTTATTGATCTAGAGCATCAGTAAAAAAGYTGTATGTGATATGACCTACTGGAAAACATTTAGTAATGCAATAGAAAAATTCACTAWAAGATATATGCACTTCATTTTAATATATTAAGTACATTAGTACTACTGAAATTTGTGTGATTATCTGCGTGCCCAAATTCCAAGTGTATTGTCAATATTTTAATGTTGTACTTTGTGCAAGAATGTTATTCAACAACTCAAGAGTGCTATTCACGACTCAATAGCTAAAATGTTTGGTTGTTTGAGATTTTTCTTTAGACAATGAAAATTAAGAACAAAGAAACCATAATACATTTCCAATGAGGTTTTGTCATTAATTCAAATTCTTTTACTTATTTTGAATCTTTTCAATCTATACTTGTGATCAAATTTAATAGCTTACAAATGAAAATACCTCAATATGCTTATTCAAAATAATGTTCATAAAATAAAATATTCCTGTTTGCTTATGTGATTGAAGACTTGTACACATAACAACAACACCAAAAAACCCCAACAAAACCCCTAAAACCCAAATCCTACAAATATGCAAAAATAACAATAACAGGTTAAGGAAACCCAAAAWCCTAATGAGAGCAATTGGTGTGTCAGTCACATTTGGAGCCAAGTTCCCCATGGGCTGGAAATGAGACCCACAGGGTGAATCAAAGGGAGCASCTCTCAGGGTCTCCTTTCAAAATGAGCGTGGTCATTGCCTGGCAGTGYGGGATATGTTTATGGGATATCCTGGGATTGTGTAAGACTTATTGTGGGAGGTTTAGAAGATAAACCAAAGGTGGGGAAAAGGAGGGAGCAAAGTGGTTTGAGGAGGAATACAGGTGGTGAAATACAAGGAGATAAAAGGGACTGGGCTGCATGTAAATATTGCTGACCAGGATGCTTGTCTGGCCATGCCTGCACGTTTCATCGCAATCTGTCCTCCACTATTTACTGTTTGTCTGGATCAAGGGATCTCTTTTGTGTATGCAGATGCATGTACGGGTGTCTGAGAGTCAGTGCCAGGTAACAGACCTTGTGTGTCTGTGGTGCCAGAGATGAGTATGCACATACTGTATAGGTAGACATCAGTGCATATTCAGTAGTAAAAACCGCACCATGGTAACTGAAAAATAGGATTAGAGGCCTAGGAGCCATTGTATTGAAATGTTTATAAATCTGTGYTGGGTACTTGAAAGAATAAAGTCTGGGAGTTGGTTATTAGGGTGGCCAAGAAATCCAAATCAGATCATTGGTCTCATAGTCGAGGGAGAGACTTGTTTACAAGTGTGTGTCTTTGTACCTGATGCATATGAAGGTGATACTGTAAGAAACATCTATGGAAAATATCTTTTTTACAGCTAAAAGCCATTCATACCACAGAGGACAATTGAAAGAATATGATTACTGCATATGCTGTGAGCCTCAGCTCTGAAATGGCAGCTTTCCTAGTATTAGAAATGGAATAGTAGGTAGGTAGGTAKGTATGTAGACATGTATATATGCATTCCATCAAGATAGATGTGACAATTTTTACATCATTCATYGTATACTAAATGAAACATCTCAGGAAGCTGAGGTGGCTTTTTGAGAACGCATTCTCTCTTCACTCCTTTCTTTCATCAATGGCACTGACAGGTTGGTTAAAGGCACTCATTCACAGACTTGGCTAAACTGGATGTTAGACTGTTTAAGTGAATCATACCTGAAMATAAGGAAGATTCTACCTGGTGTATGTTTTTCTTTATTTTTGTTCACACATTTATTATTATCAGTTTAAGGCTTATGAATTGATATAGAGTACAGAAGTTTTTAGAATCCAGAAAAATTGTGAATGTTTTCTAAACTTCATTCTTCACATGAATATAAATATGTCTAATTGTTAATAGTGACGGYCTAAAATTCTTTGACTAATAAAAGAGTGGGGACGTTGGTTTATTTGGTTGTTTTGKTTTTTTTCCTATTCCCAGGTTTAACTTCTGAAGACCTTTCCAAGAGTTTGAAAGCATTTGGTTGAGTTTGTGCTCTACATTTTTCTGAATCAGGTATCTTTTCTATACTCTACTGCTGTTTAAAGATCTATAGATCCTTAGAACATTTTCTTAAGAACTGAGTACTAAAATAACAWGAATTCTCTGGAGTCATAATTACCTGGTAGAGTGCTGGGCAAAAGATTAATAAAAAATAAAGTGTTGAAGCATAACCTGCAGATTCTCAGGATAAGAACTACTAAAGTCAAGTAGCTTTTTTCCTTTGTGTTTCCAGGAAGGGGGTGGAGGTGTGGGGATATGTATTTATCTTTTTTCTTTTATGATACCTTTGGACTTTCAATTCAGAAGAATATTTTATGTGATTTTAGTGAACTGTGAAGATGTGCATTTGTATTGCACAGTATTTTTGCTATCAATATTTGGAAGACTTGCTAGCAAGAAGAGGGATTTTTACTGTGTATTTGCTGTAAAATTATGTAAACTAATTCAATCTGTTACATCTAGGGAAAAATGCAACATTTATCTGAATGGGAATGCTGCATAGGTAGCAAATGCATCATTTAATGTGAGAACATTCACTGCACTGATGAACATAAGAGGAGAATTAGGCTTTTGTGTGTCTTTTTTTGGCTGATATCTGGAATCAGATCCTTGAGTTCCAATGAAAATACCAGACAGCAAATAAAAATGTAAATATGTGAAAGGAGACAGTAAGGAGAAAGATAATACAGAATTTCTGTTATTTCCTTCTTTGATGGTCTTTGGTTCTTTTTTTTCTCCAAAAAAAACATTTCTCAAAGAATCTGGAAATTATCTAATTTTGACTTTATTCAGAATTTTCGAGTTATGTTGTGTAAAAGTTGAAGAAATATAACTGCTCCTGAGTTTCACCACCGTCATTGATATTTTCCCCCTTAGGAGTCTAAACCTACCTTGTTTTAGTTTAAAACTATTACCCCATTGCTGTGTTGTGTTTAGTTGGACTGTTCTGTTTCCCCCTGTTTTGTAATGGTTTCGCCCTGGTTCTCCCCCTCCTCGGAAAATGTCAATCACCCTTGCCCACCACCCTCTTCTCCAGAAAATTCTGTCCTGGGCTTCGAGGGATTCGAGGGGAAACATGGGTCCCACCTTCCAGCTGCCCTGATTGCTCTGTATCATCTGTCTATCTTATGTACCCCACTCCCCCCCGGATTCCTGTTGGCTGCCGGGATTTGTTCCTCCTCTGCCCNGTAGAAATCCTCCCATCCCTTTGGGATAATCCCCGTACTTCCCATGATCTAGATGGGTGGGTCCTTTCCACAGAACACCTGTGTGGGACAGGGAATTGGCCTGACCCCATCACTACAGGTCCTATTATATAGTGTGTCCCCATGTTCCTTATAAGCCACCYTGAATTATTGAAAGGTCACAATCATGTCTCCGATGCCCAAATGATTTGGAGGGATTGAACTTAATTTTTTCTGTGAAGAAGTGAATGAGTATGGGCAAGATACTAATAGAGACTGTTGGGTGAATTGGAAAGGGGCGAAAGAGAACAAAAAAAATATCAGTGGTTTTGTCTTCAACAGTATAATAGCATATTGTCTGAAATTCTTCAAAATTACACGTTTTAACAGAATTAATCTTTATATTAAAAGTATTTATATATTAATATATATTTTTAAAATATGTCATTTTATCTTTAAGGAAGAATCTTTCTTGATGTCTAGAGTTATGTGAAATACTTGTCCTATCCCATGGCACCATTCTCTTATTTTTAAACAGCAGTGATGATAATGATCTTGGCAATCTAACACCTTTTAATCTTCTTAATTGGTTTCAGCCTTCCAGGTACTGGTGACCTGGAGTTTAGTTGGTTTTTTATTATTTTTAATAACATCTAAATATTTTTAAAATGTTTTTTTATCATTATTCTCAATCAAAACACAGCAGAAGCAAGAGAAAAATAATATTATCAGCATTTAGATTTATTCATAGCATAGGTTTTTAAGTATTTTATTAGATATTCAGTACTAGTCAAAAATACCATTGCAATTGAAATCCTCCTATCTCTTTTAAARACAGGTCAGAGCTTGAAGGTATGAATGGAAATCTGGAACTGCTGCTAACAGTTCAGTCAATCCATGCTCTCAAAAAAAATTTCTGAAAATAGCAATTTTTTCAATAAATATTTTACTTCATGTTAAGACTGTTATAAATGGACTGAGTAATAGAACTATTAATAATAAGAATTATTTTAATATGTAAACTTTCTCATTTGCATAATGATGTAATTGTAAACTAAATAGAGACATCACATTTTTTTGTGATGTTTGAGTAATCACAATAAAGCTTTGAGAAGAAAGTAAATTATGCTTGCTATTTGTTTTGT
>JACDOX010000052.1:1211373-1252039 GCA_014549065.1 Cardinalis cardinalis
TTTTGTGACTGTTGTTATCTGTTAGTTGTGATTATGTTACAAACTTTATTTAGAAGGTGAAAATAAGCATTAACTCTGACAYAGATAGCTCTGCCATGACCAACATGCAAAATGTTTTATGTCCTAAAATAACTGCATGAGCTTCAAAGTMATAAAAGTATGACAATATTTTTAGAAGATTTGAGTATTTACAAATAGTACCTAAAATCTTACACAGGTTTCCTCAAATCACTTGGCTTCAAGAATGAGACATAAAGTAGAAAATAATCTGTGTGTATTTATTGTGGGTTTTTTTACAAATATAGAATGGAGAACAGTTACATAATTTTACARAAATACAGGAATGAAGGAAGAAACCTATTTGCACAACAAAACCCCCACTATTTAAATAATTGCTTTTAAAAGCTTTTCCATTAAAAATRAAATGTTCTTAATGTTTTTAAGGTCATTTGCAATGAACATCTTGCATACATAAACTGTGGGGAAGTACAGGTTAGAATTGTTCTCATATTTAGGTTTCTCAGTTGGATACTATCTGAACTATAATAATTTAGATGTGAAAAATAAAAGAATATTCAATTGAAGCCAATGGAGAATTAGGAATTGCATTTCCATGTGGTAGAATTCTATCCAGGCRCTGTGGTGTTAAATTAACCCCTAATTTTATTCCACTAATGAGAAAGAAGAACGGCCTGTCATACAACCTCAGCAATATGATGAATGACTATATTTTATTCTGCAATGATATTGCAATTCATCTCATTACAATGATGCAAAGAATCACTAGAAGGGTCTATTCCTTCAATGTGTTCCAGGGCAARTGCTGGAAATAACATAGGTTCAGGGGAAAATTCAAGTTGGACAGGGCCTCAGGATTCCCAAACACAGTCTGCTGTGGGGTCAGAATGAGGGTTTGATCTGTCTAGGTCTCAAAAACCTTCAAAGATAAGGATTGCACATATTTTCTGGAAGCCGCTTCTAGTGCCTGACTGTTCTCATGGAGAAAAGTTTCTCTTTATAACCAGCCTCAGTTTCACTTGTTTCAGTGTATGACTGTAATTTCCATTTTAATGTAAGACCCTCTCTCTGTCTGGGTAAGSGTGTTCATGATAACATTCTCTCTAGCTGGAGGGCTGCTGTTAGATCCTGCTGTTGTCCTTTCTCCAGGCTGAACAAGCCCAGCTTCAGCATCTTCCCCTCAAAGGGCAGATTCCTGACCGTACCTGACCAGCATGGTGTCCTTCCACCAAATGCACCCACGTTTGTAAGTGTATTTTCTCTGTTAGGGCCCCCAAAACTGTATGCAGGAATCTAAATTTTGTCTCACAAGTGGTAGGGGACTTGCCTTGATCTACTGCCTATCTTCCTATTACTGCAGCCTGGGCTGCTCTTGATTTTCCTTAGTGCCAGGGTGGCACTAAGAGCCAGGGCTGACTTATACCCAGCTTATAATCCACTTGCAATCCTTGTGGCTCATTCCTTTAGCCTAGTTACGTCCCTCTGGATGGCAGACTTGCCCTCAAATATTTTGATGGGTCAGCCCTTCAATTTGTAGTCCTATAGAAACTTGGCTGCAGGAGTTAATTTGCTTCCAATTATGTTTTTCTGAGTCCCCTAGCTGGTTTTGTACATGATAAAGTACATGATTTGTGAAATAGAGAGATGCACCCCTAATAATTTGAGTAACTGAGAAACTCTCTGTTTTGGAAACAGGTTGAGAAAATATACAGGGAACAGAAAAAGTCCAGTGACGAGGTCATGTGTTATCCAAAGCAAACAGTTTACATGAAATATTAACAAATATAAAAGAAAACAACCCCCCGCCAGTACCACCAAATATGTTCATTTTTTTATCTTGATTCTAGACAGAGAAAACTAGGATTATGCAGCTCAGTTTGTAATTAATTTGGGGATTTTCTCAGATCTTAGATGACAAGCTTGGTTTGGAAGGGTAAACTTTTTTTCACTATGCACATGCTCATTGGAAAAGACCTCTATTTTCTAGCAGAATAAATTTATTTATTTAACTTTTAGTTGGCCTGTTCTTTAGTCTGTGTTCTGGAACTTTTATTGACTTGCTATGCAGTCATCTGTTGCTAAGACAGGGGAATAAAGCTGATTTTTTCAGTGGTTGTGGCAAATATCTTTAGTTAAGATTTCAGTCTTATTCCATAGTAGTTCTGTCACAATTCTCAGCTTTTTCTTACAATATTTTTTAAATGCTTGCATGTTGCTCAGACACATTTAGGAATGGATTAATATTCTTACATTTAATGGAACTTTTAATTCACTTCATACATGGCTGCTTTGAATTTTTTTGCTTTTGATTTGCTTTTTGATTTTGAAATTAAGAACTATTGATTGTCTGGAGAGTTCTTTATGTTCTATGCTCAATTCAATAGAGTTCTGACATAGATGCCCATTTATATTTCTGCRTCATTACAAGGCAAGTTTCACATTTTTGCTTGATAATATGGAAAATGATGGGTATCCTAACCAATCACTATAAAATTACATTATAATCACAACTATTACAGCAAAATGAAGASTATTTTATGTAAATGAGAAGGAAGAATGCAACTCAGATACCTACTGCTTGTAGAAAATAGTGTTTATCATTTTGCMTTCCTCACATAGGGTATCACTTGAWTATGATGCTAACCTACTGATATGTGGTGCTGTTACTCTTTTTCTCCTGTTCTTTTTATTTGGATTAGTGTAATTCTCTCCTTCAAAAGCTCTGTTACAAGCTGCTTGTAGAGGTGATGCAATGAGCAGTCACCTAATATATTCCATTTTTCTCACATCTCAAGGTATTTACTGTTAAGTTACATTACWAGTTCAGAAGTTCTGTATCAGAAAAATTATGAAGAAAAGCAGAGCAGTAAGAGTTTACAATCACTCCTTCAGAAGGAGACATGATTTATGAAGRAAATAGTCTTCTTTATAAATTGCAACTTTGAAAAGATTACTTTACTACACAACTGGAAATACATTTCTTTTCTAAACTGGTTTAATATCTATTTCAATTAATGACTGTCTGACTCAGACTTCAAAGGACTAAAGCACACATATTTTTACCTTTTCTGTTAACTCTATTTCTGAAACTTCATTTTAAAATGCTTCCCATAAACAAATTTTTATTAGCAGAATAATTTTAATGAGCAATAAAGAGAACAAGAATATTTTGTGTACTGAAAATACTGCAGTGATATAATTTGAAATTATTCATGTAACCTCACAAACAGTGTTAAACAGAATTATTTCACAGAATCACAAAATAYTTCACACCTAGAGGAACTTTTGAATGTCATCTGGTCTATCCAGTCTTTCATTTGGTGTCCATTGCTTCTTGTCTTGTCACTATGATAATGAAATGAGTCTGGTTCCATATGCTTTAAACTCTCCCTGCAGATATTTGCATACATTGATGAGATTCCCCTTGAGCCTTCTCCAGGCTAAACAAYCCCAGTTCTCTCAGCTTTTCCTCACATGTGAGATACTCCACTCCTGTCATCATCTTTCTGGCCTTGTGCTGGGGTTGTTTCAGGAAATCTATACTTTTTCCTTTAATGTGGAGCCTAAAACTGGACACAGGTCTCCTGATAAGGCCTCACCATGCTGAATAAAGGACAAGTGTCACCTTCCTTGAGGTGTTGGCACTGCTTTTATGATAATGCTTTTTTGCAAAGCTATATTGCTGGCTCATGAAAAATTTTGTGTCCACGAGGATCCACAGGTCTTTCCGAGAAAWGTAGCTTTTCAGACAATTTTCCCCCAAGTGTGTACCATCATCTGGGATTATTCCTTCCCAGATCCAGAACTTCCCGTTTCCCTTTCTTGAACTTCTGAGAAGTTCTTCATGGAATCTTGGGTCTCTGAAGTGGTTAAAGACTGCTGAAACTCCTAAAATCTCCCATTTTTTCCCTGCTCCCTGCTTTCGAGATTCCAAGTTCTATGGTCACTGCACCCAAATCTTCCCACTRCTGTCATATTCATGTCCAGTTCTTCCACTATCACCTCTGTCAGGAAGTTGTTTGAGTAAATTCCCATGATTTTTTGTAGTACACTGTTTTGTCATTTCATCAGATATCCCCCATGAAGACCAGAGCCTGGGAATATGAGACTTTTTCCTCATGTGAAGAAGGTCTCAACTATATTTTCTGCTTGGTGAGGCACTACAGCCACAAGTGGTCCATGCTAGAGCAGAGGAGCAGCAAGAAGCAGTTGAGGAAAAGAAGCAAGGAGTGGGGAGCAGCAGAAAGGAACCACTAGAGCCCAATATCAACCCTCTGCATCTCCCATTGTTCATCAGATATCTTGGAGGGACTGACCATAAGCTGTGATGAAAACAARCGGAGTTCATACCAGGAGCAGGTGAGGAGATGGGTTGCACTGAGCCGAGCTGAACATGGCAGAAAAGTATCTCCTCAYTTGTTTATTTAAATGACTTACATTTCCCTTCAATACCCATGTCATAAATTAATACTTTGCTAATTGATAATAAATTAATTAACTGAATTGAGTCTGGTTTCACACTAGGTTTCACAGTGGGGGGAAGTAAGGAGGCAGACGTTGAATAAATGTAATCCCTGAGGAAAACATCAGTTCCCTTCTATTTTCCTCTATTCCTGTAATAGAATTCAYAATAATTGTATAAATAATAAAATACATTCATTAGTTTGTTACAGCTTTGTTTTTTTCACYCTCACAGAAACATAAAATCTAAATTTCTGATCTCTTTTATAGATATATCCTATTTACATCTAAAATGACAAACATTATTTATACAGTCTAATCTAAAAATATGAAAACAATTTATTGACTTTTTTTCATCTTTTAGTACATAAGTATTTTCATGTCACATTGAAATACTAATAAAAAATGAAAGAAAATCCAAAATGCTGGCRAATCAAAGATTAAAAAAAATTGTAGATATAAAATTGTGATAAAACGTAGATACTTATGTGCAGGTGGAAAAAGAGAAAAATGGTAGGTATTTCAGAATGATTGAAGTCCTGAAAATAATTTGATCCTGTTCAGTGCATAGATAAGTTCTGATATTTATACATATGTAAAATAAATTCTGATACTTTTTTTTTTCCGAGATACCTTAGGAGGTAGAAAGTGCTTGGAGAGCAACACTGACTGAATTCAGTGATAATCTTATCAAGCACAGATCACATATATATATATATATATATTTAATTTATGGATATATAATCAATTATAGTTGAGTTAATTGTGTTAAGTTTATATATTAGTAAGTAATCTAGATATTTATTATATGACATATATTTTATACATACATATATATTAAATGTATATATAAAATATGTATCCAAGGTAGCCAGATTTTAATATTATAACAAAAACATTGGTATAATAGAAAATTTTTTTACCTTGGATAATTATAACTTTGACTTCCTTAAGTAATAATTTTCTTATGAGCTGAAATATTTAATGAGGTATTCCAATAATCTAAGTTCTGACAGAACTAAATGCTTTGACCAATGATATAAAAATCARTCTTAGAAAGTTCTCATCAGTATAATCAGAACTCAGATCTCTTGACTCTTAAGCATTTTCCAGTTTCTTGTTTATCATAGAAATAGATTGTTTACTTTTTCAGATAATTTGAGATGCCTMTATAAAACACTTTGCTGACATTCTCTATCAGTGCCTAGTAAAAAACTTATGAAGCCAGCTATTTTATCATTCTTTACATTTGGGGTGCTAGGCCATGACTGGAACGTGGYATACTCAGCATTACTCACTTGATATCCAATGCTGACTGACAGATTGAAGTAGCTAGAGCCCTGTGGAAGTAGTTTGCTTATYAGCTGTGATTAGGCAAAGATTAGGCAGACAAAGCTGGTTCAAAAGATTCATCCTGCTTAGTTAAACTCCCTTGAAATGACATAGAACATTGACTTGAAGCACACAAGGAAAAATGTTTCTGCCCTTTCCCACCTCACTCATTAGTACTAGGTCTGCCTGGAATAGATATGATTTTCTTTATCGCACCCCTTGTGATRGGGCACTTTGGATCTGTGTCTGTGTTAGCATTGATAAATACCCCAGTGTTTAGATCATTTCTTGCACAGCTCTGGCTTTCCACACCCGCCACTCTTTTCAGCAAGTAGGCTGAGATCAGATGGAGACTGGGAGCAAGTGTCTCCAGGATAACTGACCCAAATTGACCAAAGGGATGTTCCATGACATCAAGCTCAGCAATAAAAGCTCAGGGAAWGAAGGAGGAAGAGAAGACATTCATGGCCATGGTGACTGTGTCTGAAGCAACTGTTATCTATGTTATAAAAGGCCCTGCCTTGCAGTAAGGGGCACATCCGCCTGCTAATGGGAAGTGGTGGAGAGTGTACTTGTTTTGYTTTACTTCTGCACAGAGTTTTTGCTGTTAAACTTTATCCTGATCCATGAGTCTTCTTGCCTTCCCACACAGTTGTTTTCTCAACCTACAGGACAAAGGAGGGAGGGCATGGATTGATATTTGACTGCTGGTTAGGGTAAACTCAACTCAGCCAGTGTATAAATACTGATTATTTTCAGCCSTTTAGCTAGCAATAACAGCTGTGCAGTTACTGAAGAAGACATTGTGTCATACTTTCAATATATCAACAACACATGGTTTATATTTTTCCCTGTGTGATCTACTTTCATATTTATTAACTGTGCTTTTACTTGAGTGACATCTAGATCTACATCAGGCTATATTGTTATCTTTTTTCKTTACCTTTACCTACTTAGATAATAATAAAATTGCACTTTTAGAGTAGCTATATATTTAAAAATCAGAGTACATTATTACCTATAACTGTAGAAAACTCTTCAAAAGTATGACAAATTTCATGTTTTGCTGAGAAAGGCAAAACCACATCTTTTTTTAATAAATTATTCTTTAAAATAAAATAAAAATATACTGACGAATACATAAGAAAAGACTTAAACCAAAGTAATTGCAAAATATTTTTGATTCAGCTACCATGATTAACTAAAATCCTCATTTTTCCAAATGTATTAGTAGTCTAAAATGCATCRGTGTTAACAGAGGAATTCTACATACTGAGAGCTTCATAAGCTACTTAGTGGGATAAAGGTTTGTTTTCTGTTAAGTTAATGGCTCTATTTACTAAATATTTTCATTCTTCTTATGCATTTTGGATTATTAAATATTAGGCAATTTGCAATATGAAAATATTTCATGCACCAAATACTTAMATTTTTTCTTATTTAAATAAGTTATTAAACTAATATGCAAAGAAAAAAGCAATAAGCTTGTATACTTTACATTCAAGACATAAAATGGCAAAATTAAGGTTACGCATGTAAGTCATTGCCTTCATGACTAGCCCATAATTTAATTACAGTATTTTAGTATTCACATAATAGGACACTCAGTCCTTATTTCTAAAATTTTGTGCGCATATGCACAGCTGATCACTGGCTGCAATGCAGCATTTGACAAACTTCCAGTATTAATATCTTGATCAACTAACTTGTTCTGAGTCTGGGAGATTTTAGAATGTTCAGATTTATTTATTTATTGGGATTCAGACATACATGCACACACACACATTATATATATATATATATATATATATATATATATATATATATACTCTCAGTGCCTAGACCATCCCTAACACTGAAATTGTAAATACACTAGTGTATGGTAGTGTATGGTCATGGAGCCTTAACTGATGTTTGATCGGATAAACATTGGATAAAAAGTAATGCCAATATACTGAAAGGACTTAAATAATACGGAGCATATATTTTAAGTCATGCTTACCAGAGGGCAATGGCAGTGAACTAACTATTAATCATGGTAGGGAAGATAAACTTTTCTCTGAAAGAAAGTTTTAATGATTTTCTTTTTTTTTCAGCTAAAATCTGCCCTGAAAACTGAGAATGTTTTTGTGGTTACTGACTTTGCCTATGAAAGTTAGATCAAAGATATAYTGCTTTTTATGGGTCATAATTTGAAAACTTTAATAATGCCAGTSCAAAATACCTGTTAAAATTGCCATTCTTGTCTAAAAATGTTCATTAATAGTCTATTACCTATGACTTTATTAATTTTACAGACATTTCTGCATTGACTTYTTTAAACCTGCAATTAAAATATCAAAACCTACATATTTGAAGTTATAATGTGTATTTTTAGGTGCCCCAGCATTACAAGAATCTAATAAATTCTATTTAAAAAGTACTGAAGGTGATCAGAGTTGTAAACTCTATGAGAATATCAAAGGGATCTGGCCAAGCTACATAGAGGTGACTAGATCAACAGCTTGAGGCTCAACAAGATCGAGTGTCAGGTCCTAGACTTTTGCCAAAATAACCCCATGCAGTGCTACAGGCTGGGGGCAGAGCGGCTGGAAAGCTGCCCAGCAGAAGAGCATGTGGAGGTGCTGGCAGACAGCTGCTGAACATGAGCCAGCTGTACCCAGGTGGCCAAGGAGCCAATGGCATCCTAGCTATATCAAGAATACTGTGGSCAACAGGAATAGGGAAATGATTCTTCCCCTGTAGCAGCATTGCTGAGGCYACACCTTGAGTACTGCATCCTGTTCTGGGCACCTCAACTCAGAAAGGACTCTGAGGCGCTGGAGCAGATCTAGAGAAGGGCAAAAACACTGCTGAAGATTCTGGAGCATATATGCTACAAGAAATGGCTGAGGAGCTGGGGCTGTTAAGCCTGGAGAAGACCTCCTATTAAGCTGAGGAGTGACCTTATCACTCTTTACAACTGCCTGAAAAGAGGAGTCATGGGGGTATCAGCTGTGTCTCCCAGGCAATTAATAACAGGATAAGGACACAGTTGTAAGCTGCACAAGGGGATGTTTAGGTTGGACATTAGGAAGAAATTCTTCACAGAAAGGTTGATTAGATATTGGAATGGGCTTCCCACAGAGGTGGTGGAGTCACTGTCCTTGGAGTTTAAGGAAAGACTGGATGAAGCACTGCCATGGTCTGCTTGACAAGGTGGTGCTGGGTCTCAGGTTGGACTTGATGATCTCTAAGATTTTTTCCAACTTAATTGATTCTCTGACTCTGAAACTAAGACCTTTTCTAAAAAAAGGTTACATTTCACCATGTAAAATTAAACCAAAAGCCAATTGCTATTTCAAATATATTGTAATTCTAAATAGGTTAATATTAGACATTTGTGTGTTCAAAACAATTTAATGTTCACCTATATGAGATCAGACAAACTACAAACTCAAATTCTCATGTGTGAGTAAAAGCTGGAGGTAGGTCTTCTGCTAGATCTTATKTTAGAAAACCAGACAGCAGGACTTGTTTTTCTCTAGTAAATGTTCAGACATTTGGGGCATTAGAAATGATATTGTGATTATATCTTAAATATTCAAATTTTGCTGCTACTTCAGGACAAGCCTTAGAATACAATGCAATAYTTTAGTAAAAGAAATTATATATTTAACAGGTAAGAGAAACTGATAATTTACTTAGCTTGTAAATAATCAGAGCTGTAAAACTTCATATTAATCTCTATTGYCTCAGACAGATTCCCATTTGATTTTATCTCTTGATGCTTCTGGTGCCATTCTAACCTAACCAGTAGTTTCAGTAGTTCAAAAATAGTAGATAACACAACATCTCATTTCTTTATTTTGTAACTATATGAAGTTCATAAATTTAAAAACTGAATTGCATTTTATTTCTTGTCTGGGCCTTATGGTCTCTGGGAGTTACACATAATTATGTTTAATCCTTTCCACTGCTGACTCAGTACTATCCCAGTGTGGAGAGAAAGCTGTTTCTCCTGAGTTTGTTCTCCAGTCTTCCCTTTTTTAAAAAACTGCAGGTAAGTAATCTATATTTCAAAGAAGAATGACCTTTGCTTGATTTAAATGGAATCTTTCTTTCAATATCTGAAATGAGAAGGTGATTAAAGTTTTGGTAGATAGGTAAGATGTATTTTAAAAGCAGATAAGCTTAAAGGTCAGACACTGTCAAATGAAGGATTTTGACTTTTTAATATTTAAATACTTCATAAGAATCATGGTTTATGCATGCCTRGCACTCTTTTTAGGTTCTAAAATAAAATTGTTCTGCATTTTCATAAGATTCACCCTTGAATGTTAGCTACATTTTGATATTGCATGAGCAATTACTTTGCAGCATTTGCTCTTCCTGCTTCATCTGAGACAGGAAGGTTTCCTGTTCTCTCTGTGAAATAATAAAAAAAAAAACAATTTCAAAACAACATGAAGTAACTCCTGATTTAAAGCACTGGCTCCTCTTTCTGATATTAATTTCTTGTACCTATTCAGATGACTTAAATTCAGGAATTTTCAATGTAACTTCTAAATTACTAACAAAATGAAACATTTTCATAGCATATTGTTTTGAGGAGTATGAATTGTGTGTTTTTGCAGAACACCTTTTTTGATGTAGAACATGAGATTAAGAGAGGCCATCTGAGTTATGAACCCAAATTTTTTCGAATCACAAGGCAATAACTAATAATTTTTAATCTATGTAAGAAACCACCAACCATCCATAAATATAAGCCTTCTTTATTTTTATTTCTTATCTATAACAATTTACTCTAAGGTATGGCAATGTCATAGTTATTTCAGATGTTCATGACTGATGAGAAGTATAGGAAGATTTATCACCAAACTTCAGAAACACAACTTTAGTTACACCAAGAACAATTTGTCCTCCTTCATTTATGTGGAAATACATGTATTTTGAAAGGCTTAAGACAAAAAAAAAAAAGAATTTAAAGAATTTGACAGATAAAAAATTATTATAAATATATAACATACCCTCAAAGTCCATATCTCCTTTAATTTTAGAAAGCAAAACAATTTTTGAAGCTTAATTTGCCCTGTTCTACCCCTTTCAAAAGCAATCATGTTAATCATTCTCAATTTCTGTCATCCTTGCTACTCATTTCCTAGAGTAATCTAAGTTTTTCTTTCTGCAACACTGCTAACCAAAGTAATAAATTATATTTTTATTTTGGACTAAAATGAGAATTTTACTATCATCACAATCACTATGTTTTTCAGCTTTGGTATAAGTGAGTGATGAGAGTATTAGACACCACTGAGGTTAAAATAGTAAGCCTTGCAGTTGTCTGCAGGTTGTTTTACAAAAAAAGCTGTTAAAGATTGTTTTCCAGAACAACTCTCAATCAATTACATGGTACTTTCTACAGGAAATAAAAGTTTTCAATTTTCATACATTTTCACTTCTTTCTCCCATAGGTATTATTGTTTATAGTCAGTACTGGAGATCTAGAGGAGATTTTCCATCATGGAAATTTTAAGTTTTTACTGTCTCATAATAGGTTTTTTCACATAGTTTTTATTGTATTATTGTTACCTTTTTTTTTATTTAACATTGAGACACTTGTTTCATGTACATTTCTTTTCTATTTATTTCTCTTCCCAAAGAATTGAGTCTTCAACACCTCTGGTCCAACTGTAGTTGCTGTTACTAGTATTTTCTGTCAAGTTTCTTCATATCTTGAATCATAATTTCTAATTCTCCATTTTATTTCTCAAACTAGGATAGAAACATCTAATCTCACGTCCCCAATTCACTGTATGAAATATCTTCCTTATTTGTGTTTATCATTTTCAGTCTTTCCCCTTAAAATTCTATTGTCTCTTCATCTATGACTAGGTTTCCTTGGTTTTTGTTTTGTGATATGGAGTTTTTTGTTGTTGTTCTTATTTTTAACCCCTAGATTGATTCCTAAAGTTATTTYTTCTGTCTACTCACTTGGAGCTCAGTATTTGTCAAAATCAATGTTGTCAGGATAAATGCATGACAGGGGCAACATAGGTAGTTTTGTTTCTCAACCATTTGTTACCTTCTATATTTTGCCAAACCCTCTCTTTCTTCTATAATCTGAGAATAGGAAAAATCCCACTAAGACAATTTCAAGTTATTTGAGTATTTTCCCAGGTTGTGTAAACTTATCCTTGTCCCATATTAAGCAAAAAAATCAATCTGAATTCCGACTCTGAATGCAAAGTTGTTTTCTTTCTGCCACCAGGTTTCTTTTCAACCACAGGAGAATACCATAAATAACAATTCCCATGAGATTGGGAGTAGCAATTTCACCTACTATAAAATGTTGAAAATTTGATGTCAAAACAAAGTCGTAACTGTGAACAATTATCTGCTACCCAATTAACAGTTTTAATGGATCTCTAGTTCAGTCATTTCCCACATGGTCTGTTTAATTAACCCTTAACAAAAGAGACCAGCACTTCAGTGTCTCAAATAAACAGAGAAGGAAACAATATCTGCACAAACTGTTTTCAAAGGCATTGAAAATGGTATATGTATCTAGATCAAACTTAGCTAATGGACTTTGTTTTCAATTCTGAACTTACATTCAAAGAGTGTAATTAAATCAGCTGCTCTTTAGRTGACAGGCTGAGAATGGCGCTCTGGTCAAACTAAGAGAACATTACACTGYAGCAAGGGAAAAATGTCTGAATTCTATTTATATTTGTGTGGAAGCATAGATACCATTCTTCATCAACCTTTTTTCCCTGACTGCAGGTGAGCAAAGAGCTTTTATTTTCCAAATGGAATTGGATGTGCTAAATTATTAGTCTTGCTAATAATCTACATTTCAAGACTTGAATCTCCTCTAGAACTGCAGCATTTAAAAGATATAGAAGACAGGAAAATATATGTTTGAAGTGGTGAACTTCAGAAGTGTTCATGAAGCTCATGAAATCTGAAATTATGGAATAGGTGGTGTGCAGTAGAAATACTGAGCTTCTTCCCTATTACCACACATCTATTTTAAAGTAATATTTCCTGTCTTCCTTTTCCCCTTTTTTGATATTTTAAATCATATTCAGCCTGTACTAACCTCTCCAAGCCTCCTGTGCTGTTTTTTTTCTCTTTTTTAAAAAATAAATATCTCTCTCTCTATATATATATATACATATATACAGAGAGGTAGTATTGTGAAATCAATATTCATGCCATAAATTTATGAGAGATCAAGGTTCCCTACCTTTTTTATTTACTCTCATTTTAGTTTCTGACAAAAACTGTAAAATAAGAGGACATTCTCAATTAGTTGAACTGAGGAGAATTGAAAAAGACTGGGATACTTCTAATGATCAGCAGAAAGATTTTTTTTCAGGTATAAAATTGAATTTTAAAAGAAGTGAATAGTCAGACAGATACTTCAATAATAGAGTATTTAACCTTTCCTGGAGGGTGATGGCTTAACAGTGTGAGCAAGCAGCTTGAAATCTTTAGTATCCCTGGAGCTCACAGAATCAACTTCAGCCAAGTTTAGCTGAATCCTTCATCTTTATATTTTCAAGGTAAGTAAACAGTTTCAAGCAGCTTGATGTACACGCTATTTTTCC
Source organism: Cardinalis cardinalis (assembly GCA_014549065.1). Lineage (NCBI taxonomy): Eukaryota > Metazoa > Chordata > Aves > Passeriformes > Cardinalidae > Cardinalis > Cardinalis cardinalis. Next base: position 1,224,783 of record JACDOX010000052.1, read on the forward strand.
AAAAAGTCTATAAAGTCAAAGCTAGACTTGAGGGCTGTGATACATTTTTCCATAGCCATCTGCATTCATGCCACAAAGGAAATTATTAAAAAATTTTAAATATTACTGACTGTAAATAACTGACAGGCCTGGATGTCTCCTGGGAAAATGATTTTGTATTCTAGAGGACAATTATCYTCATTATAGAAAGAATGACCAAAAAGTCAGTGAGGGAAATATGTATTATCAAAGGTTCCATGAAACTTTAGTAACTTAGTAAAAAAATTGTAAGGATTGCTAGGTATACATTTGATTTCTCTGGTTTTTTTTATTTTTTTTTTTAATGCGCACTAATTGAAGGATAAGGACATTATTTAAAGAACTTGAAAAAGGAGGTTCTTGACTACTATTGAAAACTGCTATGAATTAGAATCATATTTCTAAAATCCCTCACATAATGCATTAAAATTCTGAAAACTTTATTTTTTACTCAAATGATGCAACAGCTTTTTATGGAGATAGAGGTATCAGATTAAAACTTCATTCAGTGTTTGTCTTTGAGTCAATTTAAGTCAATTGAGCCAAAATGTCTTTTAAGTTAATCCCAAATGGAGTTAACGTAAATCAACGAAAACAAGGACACTGTAACTTTGAGAAGACTTAATCTTGATGCTGATTGGTGTTGACACTTTATCAATGTTTCTAAATTTTCTTGTTTGCCATCTTTTCCAGCTTGTTATTTTCTTTCTTTATTGATTTCAATTAACATTTTTTTCCATRAGTTTCTACTCTCCACAAGCATATATCTATAAACAAATAAAATAGTAGCGACCTTTGTAACCCAGACCTGCAAACCATTTCYAGTCACAAATAGTCACATCTAGATATTAGTATCTATGAAAAACAACCTTTTTTTTTTTTACTTTGTTTTGGTGTTTTTGGATCAATCACCGGATATGCACATGAATATCTAAAATTAAAATCAAATGCAGACACACTTTAATAGGTATTAGAGTTCCTGTCCCAGTTACTCTGATCCAGTTTTTGAAACTTTTAAATGACTGGAGTAAGGTGTGTTTTCTTCTTTCACAATTAGCAATGATAATTGTGCTATTAACAGGGAGTGAACTTCTGAACATAAACAACCAAATTAAAATTAAAAATAAAAAACTGAGAAACCTAAAAAGATTTCCAAATATATCTACTTCAAAGGTTTAGATTGTCTTCTAGAAACTTTGGTTTTCAAAACAAAGCATGGTGAAGATGAGAAACTGTGATCTAAGCATTAAAAAAATATTTTTTAGGATGCTTCCAGTTGTGCTTGCACCAGCCTTCAAATGTAAGGAAAAAAAATACATAAGATAATATGATTACTTAAATGAATATGTGCTTTGCTGTACTTTGCTGTACTATGGACTGGCCACTCTACCCAGATTTGCAAGACTGAGTCCTGAAAAAACATTATCCATGAGATGCCTCAGAATGGTTGATGCAATGATTAGTTGGCTTTAAATCATCAAAGAAAGATGTTATATTCTCAGCTGGGACRCTGGCATCATTCTAAAACGCTCTGAGAACAGCCAAGGTTTAAAGAAAGGAGCTCTTTTCTCTAGAAGAGAAAGGTTTGACATCTATGTAACTGCATTAGGGACGCTTTTTCCAAAGATTTATGCRTTTTCAAGGAAATGTCAGGGTGCAGAGGATCTGAAATAGTCTTCACATTAATGTTGTGAGAGGGTGGGGGATCTGCTCCTGTAAACAAAATTATTTCTATCACACTGCAAGAATCTATTAAACAAAAAGCTGTAATAAACAATTGTGATTCAATTGTGATTCAATGATAAAACATCAGGCTGGGTGACAGGAAATCTGGCTTCTTTTATTGTCCCAGGCAAGTTCTTCAGTGACCTTGGTCATTGAACTTAACTCCTCGTGCTCTTGCTTTTATTATCTCCCTTTGTTTATGTTGTAAGCACAAGCATCTTCTGCAATGACTTTAGGCAGGACCTAACACAGGGAATCTTGTAAATCATCTGCAGCATCTGAAGTGCAGCTTTATGTAAAAACTAAGTGAAGAATCAATGAAGAATTTTGACTCTTATATCTTTGAATACTTATTCCACTCAAATGGTGTGATACAAAAAGGTATGACACATAAGGAGTGAACAAAACAAAGAAAAAATTTAAAAAAATATGTGCTAGGCCAATAACAAGAAGGTTGAAATTTTTAATAGTACATTACTGCTTTACTTCCCCTGAAACAGAATCATTTCCATTTTTCGTGAAATGTTTTAATATTAGCAGTTTACATATTATYTCTTCATAATAAACATGTTTATTAATTCTTAAACATACCTAATGTCTCTTTAGAACACCTAAGTTTAGGTTGGATATTAGAAAAAGGTTCTTCACCCWGAGAGAACAGGCTCCCTATGCAAGTGGTCACAGCACCAAGTGTGACAGAGTTCAAGAAGTGTTTGGATAATGTTCTCAGGCCCATGGTGTGACTCTGATATGGTGCTGTGCAGGAGCAGGAGCTGTACTTGATGATCCTTRTGGGTCATTTCCAACTCAAATTATTTTGTGATTATATTAAAATATATATGCTGGAAATCTGAAGTAATTTTTCAATTTCAAACTCAATTCTCAAATATTTCTACATGCAGAACTTCCCTTGAAGGCAATATGCTTTCATGTGTGAAATGGCCTGGATGATCAGGTCATTGATATTGCTTGCAAAGACTACTGACATCAGTGGAAAGCTGTCCACCTACTTTGCTGCAGTACTGTGGAAAACAAAACAACAAACTTGGATTTTTTCATTAAATACAAAATCATTTCAGGCAAGCAATCAAACTGTTTAAATACATAAAGGAAATCAAACACAATGAATTAATTTCTGCCGTACCAAGAGAGTTTCTACTTACCTCACTGTACTAAATTTTATCTTGAGGAAATATACACTTTGGCAGAACATGGATTGAAATTATGATGAAGACAGAACAATACTTAACTCCCTAACTGCGCTCTCCCCAACTTTTTGTGTGTGCTTTGTTCATATCAGGCCCTTTGCCTGTATCTGGGCAGAAGAATATTACATCTGCCTTTTGTACCTTCCTGGACTCTGATTCATGTCTCTCAGTTTTCGTTGTATSGGTATTTAATAACTCACCCATAACTCTAAACTAAACTGATTTAGCTTGAAATTCCCCTGATTGGAAGGAAGATTAGCCAGAATAAATCACTTTCTGGAAATAGCTATTAGAAAATATTAATTTCTTCCTTCACTTGGATTAACTGCACAGCACCTTCATACACACATGTATCTTTTCTCCATACACTCAGTTTGCCCTTACCATTCAAACGTGTTGAGAAAGAAAAGGATTACAGGAAAACAAAAACTATGATCTGACAATTTCTGTATTAATGTCACTGAGTCTGAGAAAGTTTTATAGGCTAAGAAAWGTATCCAGTTGCAGCTAAGTATGGTATTTGCAACTCTATCTTTGCTATGTAATACACCAAAATTGAAGTGTACAAGAACCTCACAGAAGAATACTTATGGAAATTACTATTGTGTTTAGAGCACAGATTTTTATCAACAAAAGCTTAYCTTCTGTAAAATGATGAAAGAATGTATGCTTCAGAAATAATTTTGGAAAGGAAGAGAAAAGAAAGAGAACATGAGAATTTTCATTATCAGCCTTAAATTAYCTTTCATAATTCAAGAAAAATGTAGGAAAAGCCTCTTTTGTGTTTTGCAGATATAAAATATATTGAAATCAATGAAGTTGCTTTCGCATAAAAAGCAGAATTTATTTAAAATTCAACAGTTTTCCTCCTTTCTGGGACATTAATCCTCTGGAATTCCATCATTTTGAAAAGGGTGCATAATTTCATAGTRATAAAAAAATGTAAGCTAATATCTATATTTAAATGCTTGTAAATAATTAAACTCTTCTTGTAAAAATATCATTTTTAGTAGAATTCATGAATAATAGCCTTTTATTGCTAGTCACATTTGCATTTTTCCATCAGTCTTCTTTTAGATCAAAATTTTATTTCTTAATGCATCAATATGAACATTTTAGATAATAATTTCTTAATTATTATCTAAAGTACTAAGAAAAATGTGGCTGAGAATTGTATGCATAAAAAATAATGTGAAATGATTCAATGCAGTGTTTTACATAGCAGATTTTTTGCAAATCGAACACATCATTGTTCCACCCGTACTTTGCAAATCTGCTGTGATAATTTGATTACAAATGACAGTGACCTCTGTTACATTCTAGGACTGTGCAGATAAGACCTTCAGCCTTTTATCATCTACARAAAACTTTAAATTCGAATTGTCCTGATTATCCTTTACTCACATTTAATTACCTATGACAGTGTGTCAGTTGTGTATTATCTCACTAAATTTTTGGTTTTCTGACAATGTCATGGCCCTGCACTTGTAGTTGCTGTTTGTTATCAAATTCTGTCCATTAGTATAYAGACAAACCAGGCAAGTCTTGCAATGCATACCCTTCTAAGCAGTCATGTCAAAATCCCCTTGCAACCTTCAGTTATGTGTATRTTCTCCTTTAGTACCATTTCATAACGTATTTCTGGCCTTCCATTCCCATCCTTTAATGAACCCATGTTTAATTCTTTCTGYAGCTAGAAAGTCTATTTGCTGACCCATCATCTTGGACACCAAGCAAATTTTCACAATCATTTGTATGCTTGCAGAATTCTTGTGGAAGAAAGTACTTTCTGCCAAAAAAAATCACCTGTCACTGAAATAATAACTTGACAACACTTTGCAATTTCCATACAGTAGAATCTTGGATATGTTTCCATTTTTCATCTTTGCCAGAAAAATAAATTAATTTATAGACACCTGAAGGTATCTGCAACCTTGAAGGTTAATGGAGTCCTCTGAATACTTGAATAGACCAATATTTTTGATGCATGTTTTTAGTGGAGGTTTATTACTGCTGTAACATGCTCTACTCTTAATAATATTAAGCATGCTTCGACTTGGATATACCTTTTTATTCAGAACATGACAAAACTTTTATGATTTATGATATTTTAATGCAAGCTAATGTCCATTAACCCTTACTCTAACAATCCATTTTCCAACTGTTTTTTGCACTGCATATTTGGTTTTAATACCAATAACAATCTCTCTTACTTACAACTCATTCTCTACATAAATTCAGATGTTTCTCTGTCAAAAAACATTGTTTTTAGAATCATATATTTGGAGTTAACTAATTAAAACATGGAAAAAATTTCAGCAGTTGCTTGTAAAAACRATTCACAGAGTTGCAGAAAATTATGTCTTCCTTCCTTTCTTCTTTTCTTTCACATATGTTTCAAACTCCTTTCTGGTATAGTTTAGGTAATTCCACTTAAACATTTGCAATKAATGCCACATTAGTAATAATTTCCTTCATTCATTTGTAGTAAAATRTGACACTTCAGAATTTTACTACAAATGGATGAAAGACATAAATGTCACAAATGTTTAAATAGTTCCTAAACCCAAAGATCCTTTTTCAGGAGAAAATATGTAGTAGATGCCGCAAGCATGGAGTAATACTGCAAGAGCACCAAAATTCATCCAGATATTCCTTATGAAGGCCTCGCTGACTGAGTTATTATATCAGAGTCAAAAACATTTAATATACRTATTTATAAGTGAAAGGTAGATGCAGATTTCTGAATAAATTGATATTTCAAGGTACTTTATGTGCCTTACAAATGATACAGCTTTATTTTTCAATTTTTTTATGCTATTTCACTGTGCATAATGAGCTTGAGACTTGGTTGGACATTAATGTGCAGGTTTTTTTTTCCTCAATATGGTCATGTTTGAGCTCAGAGTTTAAGATGATCACACCATTGTTTCACTTATACATCACTAGAAGCAAGGAGGAAAAACTTCAGTTGGTTTGGTTATCATGATTGCATATAGAGAAAAAAAATTAATCCATTTTTCTTTAATCTTCTGAACCTTTATCCAAAAACTTAAGAAACATAAGAGGAAGTTAATTATTCTTACTAACAGAAAAATCCATTAAAAATGGCCTTGCTATGTAGATCTGTAGTGTAAATATATTAAATTAAAATTCAGAATACAGAGATTTCATTGCAATCACAATGACCATTTGTTTTAATGCTTTTGCTTTTTCCTTTTTCTTTTCATTTCCAGGACTCGTTGACTTATCCAGCTCACTCCTAAGTTTGATCTTTTAATATTTTCTTGTTTCATCATTGATAATTATAACTAATTTTTCTAATTCAAAAGTCTCTTTTGGATCATGCATATACCTCATCTCTCAACTTATCACAAAAATAATAGGACAAAATGCACTGGATAGAAGGAGAAAGAGTAGATTTATCTCTATATGTATTCAATCACAACTCCAAGAATAAAAAATGTCAGTCACTTGTGCTTCAAGGCATAAATATATTTATTCTTCACTCAGGTAATTAAAGAACTACACAAATTCTGCATTGGAAGTTTTCATATTTTGTATTCACTATTTCTGTTCTGCTGCTGAAAGCCAAAGGCCCACATCTTCAGAAGAATCCTTGCAAGTGAAAAACCAGTTGTTTTCTGAAAAACAAATAGGTTTTATTGGACATATTAACTTTCCTGAATGGTCTACTGACATCTGTGAATTTGAATAGTCTTTATATTTTCCAAAGAAAATTTCTGCTTGTAAATGCTATTTCAGAATTGTTCTAGGTTGACCCCAACCAGCAGCCAGAAAACCACCCCGATTTTCACGCATTCCCCTCTCCCAGTGGATGGAAAGAAAAGATAGAAGGAAGGTGAAAACACTGATGAATCGAGATAGAGACAGTTTAATAAGAAAAGCAAAAGCTACACACGCGAGCAAACAAGATTAGAAATTAATGCACTCCTTCCCATAGGCAGGAAGTAATCTCAGGTCCTAGGAAGCAGGGCATAACAGTCACAACCACCACAACAGCAAACATCTCTTTCTCCTTTCCCTGAGTTTTTATTGCTGATCATGATGTATGTTCAAACGTATCCCTCAAGTCAGTTCAGCTCATCTGTCCCAGCTGTGCTCCCTCCCRGGCTCTTACCCAGCGTACTCACTTTGGGGGAGGAAGGGAGAGATAAAGTCTTGATGCTCTGCAGGCACAGTAGTGACCAAAAGAATCGTGGTTACTGACACTGAGCAGCAAATGCAAAATGTGCACTGTGTGGACTCTGTGAAGAAACAACTTCATAACTTCATCCCAGCCAGACCAAGTACAAGCATTCTTTCAAAATACTTCTYATTTGGCCTACACTTGATTCTGGCTAATGATAACTTCTCACAGTGTTGAGTGGATTATAGGAGTAAGTGAAATTTTTTTGATCACCAGATTACCCTGCTTTAGAGGGATTTATTACTGCTTTTGACAATTTMATGAGTATTAATGGACTGATTCGAAGGTGTAATTTCATCACTCTGTAATTATACGTCCAGCAGTATGTCAGTCCATCATGAAACTGATGACACTGAGGCAGCTATGTGCAGCTAAAAAATATGGCAACTGCAATTTTATCCAGATGGCCAATCTAAACTTGCCGATGTCCGGCACCAGTGAATTAGTGAAAAGACTGACTTGCATGTAGGCATGATGCCATATGAACAGATGGACATGAGTACAAATATCTAAGAGACCATCTATAATCACAAACTGTGTTTGTGAAGGACACAAGTTTAGCCAGGAAGTACCAGATGGTTGTCTGTCCTGAGGTTATAGAAATGCAACTATTGGAATATACCATTCTTAATCCTGCTTTTGACTAGATAAAATCCCTAAAATTAACCAAATTACTTCACGACTGAGGAAGAAAATTATTTTTTTTTTACTTTTTTAATATGCATTTTAATATTTTTTTTAAAACTATGTTCTCTCATATATAAGTGAAAGGTTAATTTTTATGCAACAGAAAGGGAAGCTAAGGGATGGTTAATAAAATTTACCAATAATTTAGTTGGTAAAACTCCCGTGAGGCTAACTCCCATGTTAAATGGAATTAATGGGAATAATGGTGGCCTTTAATAAATGGATAAGAAATTCTTCTCTTTTAGATTCCAGCTACATGTAAATATTGCAAAAAAATGTCAAAGTTCCCAGCATGCCCTTCTATGGGAGTCTGGTTGTGATGCTGGGCTTCATGATATTTTCAAGTATATTTAGTGTCAAGGAATGAAAGATTATCATACCCCTGGACACAAAATGGCATCATATTTTCTGTATTTCTATGATCTTTGAACTCATACCTTAATAGCCTGGAGACATTCTAAATATTTTATAGCTTTGTTTAGACTTCTGAGAAAATTTCCTCCTTTGAAAATATTATTTTAACTAAGTTAGGGCATAATTTACCTGCATAGAAATTTATGCAGCCTTCTAGAATGAAGGAACAGAAATAATTTCTTCCCCAAATTTCATAGTGATGATGATGATAATGGAGATGATTGTTATGTTTGTTTTTATTGGACACTGTCACTTTTGGTGTCCTTCAAACAAACAATTTCAGTTTTATTATTTATAAATGCATCTCTTCCCTTCTTCATACAATATTCCTGCAAAAATGCAAAGCAAACCGAGATACATATTTTTCACCTTTCCTTTTCAGAAGAAATGAAAATTAAAGTTAGAAACTGCTTTTYTTTTGTCCTGTATGATAGACAGTATTTTCAATAGCAGAAGAAATTCCTACTTTGGAATAAAATCTGAATGGGTTTCTCTCTCTGATGATTGTCCAAATTAACATTTATATAAAATTAAAAAATTTAAATCATGAACATCCACTGATGCAAATTGACTTGATATTATTGAATTCAGTGTTTAATTTACAGAAACTTATATGATGTTTTTTTGAACATGAGTAACTTTTTAATGGTTATTTCAAACTGATATTAGTTAGAAATTTTCTCAATAAGTTTGGAAAACATGCCTTTCCTCCCATGATTCTTGACAGAATATTTTCTGTTGAAAGTTTGTTAAATTCTTAATTTTAATTGTGTTCTTGCACAAACAATGCATACATAAGGAGTCTAAAAATACATTTTTTATACTTTTGCTGTGGTACATTAAAAAAAGTCTCTTCTCATGTCAGTGCATTTAAATTTATACACGTCCTTAGGACTTACAGAACTTAGCTGACAAATGCTGTGCTCATGAATATAACACACTTTATTGCTCAGAAAGCATAGAAAAAGCATACAAAAAGCTGCTGATCTAAAACTGCTATGAGAGGGTTTTTAAGCTTTTGTACAGCAATGAATCCTCACTGTCAATGCACATTATACTGCAAAGTCAACAAGCATTAACCTTGGTGATAAATATTGAAGAACATACGATCCAATAAAGTGGCAAGTAGTTTTCATTCTAGTTTATGTATCTTAAAGTGATATAAAATTTTGCTAGTTTTATAAACATTCTGCCACTCTGTCAAAATGTCTTTGAAAGATTTTCACAGTCTGTACCATTCAAGGTCTAATACAACTGACAAGACAATGTCAGGGACAATTTTGAGCTGTTAAAGACCTTGYTTTATTAGATCCCAGTCAGTGCTGACTATAGCAAAAGTGGAGAAAAGATGTTCATTATGTCAGGGAAAAAATGTTAAAGAGAAAACAGGGTGCCAGTTCCTTAACCTTCACCAACATAACCTTCCAAAAAATGAGAGAAATTTGACAAATTATAAAAAAAATTATAAAGTATGAGTATAAAAAAATTATTAGTATGAGTAGACCACAAACTAGACAATGAAAATTAGACAAATTTATTCTTCTGAAGCAACTCAGAAAAAATGAGTTTTATATTTTTCCCTTCTCTGTCTTCTGCCATCAAGTTTTTAGTAGTAGTTTGTGACAAAAAACTGCAACAACCTACCAACAAAGATTAATTATGCACTAGCTTTTGCTTCATGTACTAGTTATTTTTAAATTTATGTGATGTGAAAAAACAAAATGATAACCCAAGCATATATAGTTACATATTTGTAACTTGGACTAGCACAATTAAAAAAAAAACAAAACTGTAAGAAACACTAGAGACAATTTAGAGTGAGTCATTATACAAATAACCTAAATTAATAACTAAAAATTGTGGATACAAAAAATATTTGTAGCTTTGGTTTTGCTTAAATCAACACCAGATACCTAAATCTTATTACTACTGAAAATTATATATTGACTCAAAATCCTATGAAGACAGCTAAATTTAAACACTTTCAATTATCTTAGCAGACATTCAATGACAAAAAAATCACCTTCATAACTCAATAGGTGTTATTCGACAGTCACTGGCATTGACATATATCTCTCCATTAATTTAAGTAAATTTAGCAAATGCTGGTCCTATTTTCCTACTAAATTTTGATCCCTCTAGCTTGATTTTGTACGGCAACACATATGAGAACCCTGTTAATCGGTTCACCCAAAGTACTCCACTCGGGAGTCTTCAGTGTAGGTATAATGTTGAAATCTTTGGTAACTAGTTTTACAAAACAGTTTCTTATAAGTTTGAAGTATAATAATGAACCAAGGTATTGTTAACAACTAATGTGGATTTGAAACTATTTTAATATCTTGTTTGCCACTCAATCTGTTTACTAATTTGGAATATTTAAATCAATGTTATGCCATGAAACAAGGGAGAAACATTTTTTGAYGTATTATTTGAAACAAGCTGCCTAGGGAATCACCAGATCTGTGTAATGCCAAATATAGGATATCTTATGGCTCCAAACTTGATTCTTGAGCCTCTTAGAATTATTACACAAATAATGCTAAGACAYATTAAGAGACCATACACATTTTCATGAAAGTTGCAAACATAAACACCAGCTTCACCATGACAAAGAGTGGCAGCCATTTTTAATACCTGCATGCACAGACAAAAAAAGGAATAAAAAACGAAAAGACAAACACGCCCCATTGCGTATATATTTATCTACTTTCAGAGATCTGGCATAATTGCCAAGAGAAAACATACTGTTTAAATTTATTTCATAAGGATGTATTTATACGTTCTGCTTGTCTTTGCAACGTTCAAATTTATCAGTTTACAAAAGCTCCACATGTGTTTCCATATTGATTAATTTGTGCTTTTTAGCACAAATTAGGATTGCTGGAGCTATTTCTTTTTCTTTTGTACGCTTCTTTAAGAGAACCATTAATAAATACAAAGAAATAAAACATGCACACCCCCAAATACCAATGAGACTTACTTAGCCTTCAACATTCTAGAACTTTAATTATGTCATGAGAAATTTAAGGACAGTATTAATAAAGATTTTCTTCTTGAAGTCTAATGTGGTTTAGATGTGTTACTTTTGTTGTGTTAAGAAATTTGCCTGAAATTTCCACTTCAAGATCCATATTTGAAAAATGCTTTAACTTTCATAAAAATGAATTCAAGGGGACATGAAATTTCACATTATGTACACTACTTTTGTCAGTTTCATTAATTCTGAGGCTATATTTGCCAAAACTAGGATATCTGAAGTAGACTCAAAATGCAAATGACAGATTGAGAAGTGAAGAGGGAAGAAAAAACTTGTTTTGTAGCATCAGTTGAAATGCTTTGATGTCTAGCTGATAGAGAAAAAACGTTCATGGAATAAAAACAGGTTACAAAATCTCTTCCAAAAGTCACTGCAAAATTTGAAAGAACACCTTCAAATGCGATTCTGTGAATCCTAAAATATTTTAATGTTTAACGACTGTCCTTCAACTTATAAAGTGGAAAAATATCTCAGAAAATAAAGAAAAGGCATTTTATGTTCAGCAGYTCATATGGATCTTTTTGTGTCTCTACTAGTCAAACTGTGTGCTACATAAAAAATCCAAAACCATCTCATTGCTTTTTTGCACTCTGGCAAATCTGTATAAGAAGTGATGGAGTTGTGATGGAACAAGATAAAGGTAAGAAAAAAATTGCTAATTGAAAACTGTAACTTTCAAAACAGACACTGGTGTGCAGAATTGTCTCCTTAGTAACAATTTAATCATTTGCATAAAACTTCAGGTCCTCAACTTCATAAAATCCAGACTATATTCACACACATCTAAGTTCTCATTGTATTTTTTGGATTTTGTTCTAAACATATATATATTTATTAAAGATAATTAAATCTATTTGATGATATATTATATACATATATGTACACAGTTAACATATATTAGTTATTAAACCACAGAGGGAACAAAATATTTTACATATGCTAAAATTTGATCTAAAATATCTACTGAGGAAGTGGATTTTTTAAAAAAGGAAAACAAATTACTGAACTTAATATTTGAAAATTATTCATTAAAACAACTATTGCATTTAAAGTTTGAAACATGTGTTATTTTTTGAAAATAATCGTCACTGCTGATTCTTGAACACAATATCTTTATGACTAATCAAATTAATATATTTTGACATAATGTCTCAAAAACAATTGAAAGTCTTGAAAATCATCTTCAGTTTCTCAAACAAAATTTCTGTATTTTCACATTTGCTAAAATGTTATTTGATTGACATTTCCAATTGGATAGTCTTAAATATAGTTCTATAAGTTGAAAACCAGCAATGTTTCTGGTGTATATATATTATGCTGTATATATATTTRTTTTGTAAAGCACCTTCTTGTGCATTTGAGGGGAAGTGATTTAACTGGTGCATAAAATAGTATTTTTCCAGACATATTTTGCTCTTATCTTTATAAAACTTTACCTAAATTTTTAAAAAAACTCTGAAACTATTATTTAAAATTATGTAAATGCCCTTACTGCCAGATTAGGGTTAGGATTTTCAAAAGTTTAGGTGAAGTATAGTTCATAATTGTAAGATATTAGAGTAGTAAAAGATAAAGCAAAGCWAAAAAATACAAGGAGAAAATATGGCAACATGCAAAGATGGCACATTTGTTAAAATGTTTGGTCAATAACCTCTAGTTTGTCATCCAGTATTAGTAACTAAAACCAAACAGTGTACACAATGGAATTAGGATAGACTTGGTGGAGGATGGGAAATGCAGGTATTGTGAGAGTATTTAAGGTCAGTATTATTCACACTATTATTTAATGCTTTGCTCTGAGAAAGAAATATTTTCATACATGTTCTGATTCTATGCATTTTCAGATACATATTCAGTTTATTTTAAACATTTTCAACTTATTTACCCAATTAGCAGACTATTCAATCAGTGACAGAATATTTTGTGGATCTGCAACAGGTAAAATGAAGCCAGTACTATAGAGGAAAGGGATTCTCAACATAAACATAAAACAACTTTTCTTCCATTTCCCTTAGAAATAAGCCCAGATGCCATGTTTCTAGATTTTTTAATTATGACACCAAACTTTGCTAGGTAGATGGAGTTTCTATTGTAGGTTTCTAGGACTAAAATTCCTTGTCTTGATATGTACTGAATGACTAGAAAAAAATATTCTGACTGGAATCCTTGAGAGGCTGTAAAGTTAATGGTAAATGACTCAAACAATGGGCAGGAGCTTTGCCAACAATGTGTGAAGTAACAGCTCAGGTGCAGAGGGCGTGGGCACCTAAGGATGGCCACAACAAATCAAGGCTTATTTAGCAACAAGCTGGAGTTTGAGCCACAGGAAAGAGGTCAGTAAGAGGCAGATGATATGAGGTAGGATAGTTATCACCATGCCATAGTCCTCCCTTACACAATTGGCTCGCTTGTAAAACTTCCCCCTGAGGGAAAGGTATTGGAACATTCACATTACTCATCCCTTCTGATGGGGTTTAATTGGCTCAATTACACTGACATGAGAGACAGCTGTCATGTCTTAGAAGGTGTCATAAACCAGCAAAGACACCCAAAGTGTCCACAAAACTTACTTCTGGGGCCTTCCACCAGCACAGTCCRCAGTGTTGCAACAGACAGTGTAAAACTCCCTCCATGGGAGGTACTTGGGTGTTCCCATGTGAATCTCAACATAMATTAACCCACTGAACTTTGTGTTCCCTGGGCTTCATCCACCCCAACCAATCAAGACTGTGGTCATCATTTCAACCAATGGACATCTGAACTGCAACAACCAAGTCTCATCATGGGATCCACATGTAGTGACATCTTTCTACTCTTAAYCGTTCTTTCTCTTTCTTTTCCTTATACCTTTTCTTAAGTTTAATTTTCATGCTCTTATATTACTATTACATAATACTATTAATAATGATCAGTACATCCTTTCCACTGTAACCAAATTGTTCTAACAGAAACCCTAAATACATATATATGTATATGTTTTTATAAACACAAATAATTCAGTGTTATTTCACTCTAATCTGCCCCAAGGGATCTATTAGCAAGACTCTGAGCGACCCTAGCCTTCAGGGGCAGATCAATAGCAATTGTGAAAGTACAGAAAGTGACTGTTTGTTCTGTCTACTAAATACAGCATAGGCTTTAAAAAGGCCATCATTAAAAGATGGCCAAAAACTCTGCAAAGAGATTTTGCTTGACTAAAATCACTATGAATTTTCAGGAATTCCAACAAAGTTGCCAACACTTTCCTCAACTGGATGCTGTTTTTTCTTTTTCTTGAGCTGAAAGCCAGTGTCACTCTGTTTCTGTTGATGAAAACTCTCACCATAGTTTTTTTAATTTTCCTTTGAAGGCATTAGTACTTCCATTGTACCCTGCCCTTTTTTTTTGAGACCAAAAAAGAGAAAATATGGGTTTCAGATCCTCAGGGAAAAAAATCATTTTGGGAATGTAATTTCATCTGAAAGTTACACTGATCTGAATGAATGCATCAAATATTTGAATCAGCATTTAATATGTACTGATGAAAAAAGTGAAAAGTAAGTGAAGGAAAGCAGGAAAATCAATCTTGAAAATGTGTCAGTATGTCATGAACCGACTTTAGCCCTATAATTTGAAATATGCAGTGTTTAAAAAAGATATTTCTCACTCTATGGAAAACATCCTTAAACTTAAAAACTGCATGCAGTGTGRCTTAGAACTCTAAAGAATCAGCTGTTTCCTGAGGATCAGTTGAATGCATGATTTCTCAAATGGTAAAAGCATCAGCTAAGATTCTCCACAACATCTCCTGTTCTGTTTCTCAATTGTCTTTTTTAGTGTTCCAGAATCCCGTGTCATGCCTGTAATGACCATTCATAACATACAACTAAATAAAAACAATAATTTATATACTATAGAAATCTTGGAATTGCTCATCTCCAAAAATTATTTTCAACTATTCCTACAAAATATCAAGCCATGACAAAATGTGATTGCAGTACAATAGAACTGATTTTAATATTTTAAATAACACGTACTGAAAATGTTTGATGGATTAATTTCTAGAAACTAAGCATCTGCTTCAACTTAGCRTCTAAGATTAGAAAAACAAAACAAAACACACTTTCATGATAATTGGGCAGATGGAGAGCACAGAATTTGAAATTACAATACAGTAATTGATCAGGATTGTAATGATGCTAATTCCAATTAGAAGAACACTAACAAGACAAATGTTCACTTGAAATCAATATCATGGTAATGAGGGGGTCTATATCTTGCTGTCTTTGTTGATTTATTTCCACGAGCACTGATTTTCAAACAGAGTTTACCTGCCAAAAGAACTACTCAAAATAAATGATGATGCAGATAGATAATTAGAAGAATGTTGGAGGAGGACTATAGTCATAGAATCACAGAATCTTTCAAGATTAAAGGGATCATCAAGTATATTTGCCTGCTCCTCACATGACAAATATCTTGTGCAGTCAGAATTTCYTCAACTACCAAGTCATACTTTTACCTGCCAGAGGCTATCTTCTATGTAGAATTCCTGTTTGTCCACATCAATATGTGAGTGGATAGCTGTGTTCTGAGAAAAAATTACTTAAGTGACAAAAATGAGGTCAGTGTGGTTCCTAGTGAAAGACCATCCTTGCAGTTTATTATCATTCTCAACCCTCTGCTCTTTGACTGTTGATTGAACAGTAGAAAGCATCATAGAACCTAACTAGCCAGTGTAAATAATGCCATTTGTCAATTGCAACTTTTTTTATTGGTTTCCCTTAGCTTGTAGTAAAACACCTGCAATTTTTGTTCATTAACTTATTAATTTAATCATTATATATAAGGAATGTCCAGCTTCGCCAAAACACAAAATTATCTTCCAAATATGGCCTGTATTCTTACTCACTAGTATCTAAACAACATAAAATAGAAATTTGGCATGTATTAGAAGTTACCATGTGTTCATCCACTAAATGATAATCTTCCATTGAACTATATTGATACTTATCAATAAGCAAACTAGCTTATTTTAAAGACAGAAAAATATAGTATTTCAAATTACTTTTTATTTACACTGAAGTTACCACACAGGAAAAGCATATATGCAAGCTGCCGCCCTGACAAGGATGTGTTTATGTGCCCAAGTCCTGATTTTATTCATATTGCAAGGTTCGTTATTAAACATGCATAAGTGTATCAAAAACCAGATGAATTTGCACCYGTATTTTGTTTTTTTAAATCATCCCACAAAATTTTTGTAATCTTTCGATATTACTGGTACTGATGTAAATTGATTCTAAGTAATTTGCAAAAGATTTTCAGTTGTTCAGACTCAAGCAGTTTCTAGGAAATACCACTACTAGTAGTGCAACTTATTAAAAAATATAACTTGAAGCTTGTTTGTTATTTTTAAAGCACTGAATGGACCAAATAAAGGAATTRTCTCTAGTGCAATCCTGAAGATCTAGGATCTTCTTTCTCTTAGCTGAGACTGATGATACACACTGTGACGAGCAAGGCTTCTTCCTTCCCTCTGTCTCTTTATAGGGGCACTATATAATATTTGTCTTCATGGAAGTTCAGTTTAGAAAAGCTGTTTTTTCTTTCTCTATGTGTATTGAACATTTGTTGCTTTTTGTGTCATAGAAAGATTATTTGCAACAGATTCTGAGAACTATACCATCTGAAATGAAAAAATTAGATTTTTTTTTCCTGGATTTTCCTCTTGAATTCTTCTTAAGCTAAAAATTTATTCTTAGATTAGCTAATATTTTTGCAGTCAAATTAAAAGAGACAAACCCCCACCCCTAATTAACCAAGTTACAATATTAATGGTATTGCTCAAACTACCCAATCAATGAAGAAAATAGCTTTTATAATAGGGTTAAAACTAGTATACAAAACTTTTTTGGTATAAGTCACTTCTTTCTAGCATTTTGCTCTTCCTTCCAAAGTCCCTCTGGGTCCTGCAGTCTTCATGGAAGGAAGGAGAAAGGGCTTTGTAAAAAGTCACCAACTTGCCTCATGGGTGTCTCTTGAATCTGCATGTTTGCTCAGAGTTTTTTAAACATATTTTCATATGGACAAAATGCTTTCATCTCACTATTTCAGATCTGAGGTTCAGAAGTAACATATGATTGTCCCTCAGTTTCAGCTGGCAGTAAGGAAGGCTGCTGCACAATTGCGGAGGATCAGTAATGGGACATCACACCATGATCAATATGATCAAGTGAAGCCGATTTATTGCAAAAAGCAAGCCATATTTATACTTTTTTCTATTGTTCGTGCCTCAAGCTAATACATGACTGGTTAAATCCTTTTACGCACACATTTTAATATTTCAGTTAATTTTAGTTATTCTTCTTCATGAGTCTCACTGCGGTTTTCTTGTCTGCTTTTGCATCCTGAACTGTCTGCTTCTGAGCATGTTCTTCTTCTTTCGTGTCCTTCAAGGGCATTGTGATCTTATCAGCTTCTATGAAGGCTGGATTGCGCACATGTTGCACATGTCCATTGTCCTGCAAAAAACTCTCAGCGCACAATAACTTTCTTACTGGAGGGATTMATAGAGTTCTGGCCAGAACAGGTGAGACAGGTGATGTAAAATGGTTGACAGGGCCCTGAGAGCACCACGAGGCCTGACTGTCCCTGACCATCACCCTATGGCTGTCCCCATCCTGTCCACAGTCCAAGACCTCACCATATCCAGTACTCCCTCATGCCCGTGGCCATCAGTCCCCATTCCAGCTGCTCCCCAGATCCCCACAGCCCTGCCCAGACTGGCCACAGGCCCTGMCAAGCCAGGCCTCACCCATGGGCTKGCCCTGGAGCAGCACCAGCCCACCCCCATGGCCCTGGAGCAGCCCCAGGCCAGCCCCATGGCCCTGGTGCCCCTCAGCACACCTGATCCTGGGACAGCCTCTGGCTGCCCCACAGAGTGCTTGAAATAAACACCAAGATGTGAAAGCAACACAGTGTCTGTCCAGAGCACCTTGATCTGAGTTCAGAAAATAATAATTATAGAAAGTGTTTTAACACCTTAAACACAAACAAATGAGTTTGTGTTTAAGGTGTCAAAATTTTCTGATTTGCTATTCACAGAACTAAACATAGAACAAGCCTCTGGGGTGACTGTTACCATTCGGTTCCTACAACAGCAATAATCCAATTTCAATTATAGCAACAATCAGTTCTTTGGGTTCAAGAAATAACTTTAGAAGATATTCATTTATCATGGTTTGTTATGTGCTTTTGCTTTGAAGTACCCAGAAAATAATATGCATTAAAAAGTAGCACTGTCAGGCTTGCAGTGGGTAGTGCAGAGAATGATTAAGTCATCTTTCCATCTACAGCTTGGGGGTTTGTCATCATAGCATATTTTCTTACACAGCTCAAAAGATATTTCATCATGAAATAAATTAAAGCCATTGTCTTAYTCTGCCACAACACTTACTGGAATGCCAAGTCCTTTTGCTAGRGGAGGTGACAGAAAGTGGTTAAATATATCTGGGAGGCTTTTATATTAGTAGCCAGWTGGACTTCCGTCTCTAACTTATAGTAGTCCATGCATGTTTTCCCAGTGGCTGGTGTCACTTCTCAGCTCCTGTACTGTACTATACATTGTTACAGCTCAGAAAAAGTTGTACATCAAACCATTACCAAGACTAATGTAAAAAAAAAAGTTAACAATTTAAAACTGTTTTTATATAATGGTTTAATGTATTCTGAAAATAAAATTGTAAAATGTGATACATTTTACAAATCACTTAATTGTTGGTATCCAAACATAATGAACACAGGTTTCTTACTGATGTAACATTGCATAAATAGAAAGCAATCTGGGTCATACCAGTACATATAATGATAATTTGACAAGCTTCTGTCATATGATCAAATCACTATTGGAAGTAAGTTACAGATATGTAGATATAGTTTATTCTCTAAAAACGAAACAGTACAGTGTTCCTTAAAGTTACTATGTTCTGAGAGGTGTAAATGGTTGCCTTTGTGCTCTGATTGATATGCTTACTGGTACTTGAAATTAGCCTGGTGTATTGAATTTCTGTTATGAAATGTATAGAAAGTGGTGTCTTATATTCATGTGTTTTTTCCTCAAAGTAGGACAGATACAGCTTTTAAAGTTGTGATACCAAAGATTCTCACCTGACTGAAAGCAAATTCCAGAGGCATGAAGGTATTATCATCAGAAGTCTTAGAGACATCAAGGTACATCTTAACATAGGCAAGAATTTCAATCCCATATCTCCTCCCCTTGAGAAGATGGTGTAACTATTCATCCTATAAGAAAAAAAAAAACCAACCAAAAAACAGCAGAAATAATTCTGGGACAGGACAAAGATTTAATTACCCCGAAGATATTTTTCTTGCTATAAGTAGCTAAGAATCCAATTCCTACTGTCACAGTGCATCTTGGATTACTTTCTCTACAGTGACACAAATTCATGTGATTATAGAGGACTGCCATTGACCCCGTGCCTTTTACATCCCATAATATAGCCCTGTGGCCCAGTAATACAGCTCTGCCACAGATATTATGAAGCCCCAGGGTTCATGTGGATTTCACAAAGTCTCAGGATGGAGACAGATTTACTCAATTTGAACTTCTTGTGATCTGGCTGGAKCTATATTTTCACCTGGTTTATCTGTAATAACAATTTGCCTAATGACCAGGTGATCATGGCTAATTTCTTTTACTTCCTTTAGTATGGTAAAAATATCTTTTTTAATATAAAATTATTAGCAACAAGTAGTTGTTTGGTGTAGAAAAAGATGATTTTGACTACAGAGTAATGACACAGTACATGACCTTAGTCAGGCAAGTACAGTGATTACCCCCGGTATAACAATAGAGATGTTAAGAAGTGATGGCAGAGAATGAAATGTGCYGGATAATAGGCACAAGTTAGTAAAAGATGAGGTCCAAGCACACACCAGAAACTCCATGGCTCAAAAACCCTCCCTAGTGTGCAGTTGAAGAAATGGAGATATGGAACCGGACAAAAAAGATTTGTTGTTTACACAGAAAGTAAATTAATATGGTCAAACATATATAAACYAAGCTGTAAATGATAAAATCAAAGTTAATATGGAGTTGCAGATAATGGACAATAAGAAAAAAAGGGTAAAAAGCATGCCAACAAACATAAAACCACTTCTAAGCAGATCCCAATGTGAGGAAGAACAATCTATTMCTATGTATTACCCCTTATGCTGAGGTATTTAGATACTAAATACTAAKGCTGCCATCCCTTTGGTGTCCTTAAGGAAAGAACAAAACCAAAGCCTTGGTGCTATGATTCTGAGCAGATTTCCTAATGTTTTTCTCATGAAGAGGGTTTTTAAAAAACCTACCATTTTCTAAAAGTGCAAATGATTGTTTTCACACTTTTAAGAGTAAGTCACCAATGTGTTTCTCTATACTCCTTACTATAGAATTAGTACAGAATTCAGGCAAGGCATGTGTTACTGAGAAGAAATGTTTCATGATTCTGAGTCCAAGCAGAACTACCTGGTTCACAGTAAAGAAACTAAACTGTTTTCCTCTAAGACAGACTGGCACATTCAAAGTACCCATTGGGAATGGTACATGTGATATATGTGCCCTGAAGTGTGCCTAGGATATTCCGKAAAAATGCCAGATGGCAAAACCAAACACATTGAAAGGAATTGTCAATTAAATTAATTACAAGGTATAGATAATTGCAGAACAATATGTGAGGTAATATTTTAACCCTGCTTAAGTTTTAGTGTAAAAATAGTATCTCTCAAAATATCCTCTTGCCCAGCTCTAAGCAGTTGCATGAATTAGGTGTAAAGGGATTGAGGTTGCATTCTGAGACAACCAACTCTCTAAAAAACCTTTCATACGTCACTGGTTTTGGATAAAAGGCTGGTATTGTTATATTGCCATGGTTTAAAAGACAGGTGTCTCCCAAGGAAGGTGGGAACCTTCCTGGAATAGAAAAGATGACCCCTCCCTCCAAATGATTATAACTTTGAAATTATGGGGTATCAGGCAAAGATATGGGGAAAGGAATAACAGCTCTTTACTAGAATATATATATATATAAAGACGGTAAAACAACAGCAACAACAAAAAACCCCAAAACCAAAAAAAAACCAAAAAAACCAAACAAAAAACCCAAAGCCCAAAACAAACCACCAAACAGAAACCCCAGTAACAGCCTTTTCTTGCCCATCAAGAAATTTCCCGTTGGTGTAGTTACAATCACAACCTTCAAGGGCTGCTGCTGGCTGGTGTGGGGCAGAGGGGCTGCGGTGGCTACCAGTGAGGCAGAGGGGCTGCGATGGCTCCCCCGCGGCCTCAGGGGGGAACCACCCATGGTTCCCCCATTTCTTTGGGCTCAGAAAGCCTCCTGAGGTGCTGGTGGCAGCTCGGGCRAGGACAGGAGGTGGCTGGTGTTTGCCAAACTCACAGGCAGAAGAGCCAGCAGCTGGTCTTGGTAACATTCTGGCGGCAAGCTAAACTGTAACTTATCCCCTGAGCAGCAAGCAGGAGCAGTGGAGACAGGGAGACCTGGGGCGGGGAACTGAAGTGTAGCAACATCCCTGAGCAGCAAAATGCCCTCTGTAACACACATGACCATTCTCCTCGAGGAGAAAAAGGGACAAACCAAAAAAGGGACTGGCAACCAGGCCCCCACCCACAGGCAAGAGTCCTGGAGTCTGCTCCCAGGTGCCTCTCATGTTATCTACATCACAACTCCCAAACCGCTCTCGGATCACCCCGCCATGATTCCCAAATTCTAGCTTCCCCTGGCCAAGCCATTGGTATGGTATGTGAGAGTGGTTGGCTATRTCCTTTTTTTAAACTGTCCTTGTTATAGATGAGCAATGCAATGGTTGACTCTCACAATTAAGGGGTGAATATTAAGTATATGTTAAATGAAATTTTACAGATTTATAGTTATGTTTTCCCTCCCCCTTGCATTGTTAYCGTGGGATAGCCTTGGTAGTTGGGGCATTTTGGAGGGTTGGCTTGTTACTATGGCAACMCCTGACCTCCAATGAAGATGTAAGAAAGTGATCTCCACCACTGGGCAGTGAAGAAGTAGTTGATTGACAAAACTTTGGGAGGAGCTAGAATTATAAAAGGCAGAACATCCATTTCCCAGACAAGTACCTGGTGATTGAATCCCTTGGTCAGAATRCTATTTTTTACCTTGTTCAGTCTGCTGTTGTATTTTGATAAGGTTTTAATGAACCTTTTAAATTTTTAAAAAATATMATTTCTCACACCCCTATCCATCTCCCAGACAACCCCTACAACCCCTCCCCTCACAGTGTTKTCCCTTTGGATGGGAGAAAATTCCCTAAAAAACAAACCTACAATATTATCTTAAACTGTTTTCTAGGAATATAAGATTCCTACTTTTAGTTTATATATCCATTTTCTTTTTCTAAAGAAAAAATAAGGTCTGATTCTATGTCAAGACATGGAACTCTTAAAGGRAGTTCAGAGAAGGGCCATGAAGTTGATAAGGGGACTGGAGCGCCTCCCCTAKGAAGGCAGGCTGAGARAGTTGGGGCTYTGCAGCCTGTAGAACTGCAGGTTGCGTGGAGATCTCACAGCAGCCTCCCAGGATCTGAAGGGGCCTGCAGAGAAGCTGGAGAGGGACTATTTGTCAGGARCTATAGTGATAGGACAAGAAGTAATGCAGGCAAACTGAAAGATGGGAAATTTAAGTCAGATATCCAGAAAAAATTCTTCACTATGCAGGTGGTTAAACACTGGAACAAACTGCCTGGGGAGGCTGTGGACACCCTAGCCCTGGCAGTACTCAAGGAAATGCGGGATAACACCTTGAAGCAACCTGACCTGGTGGTAGATGTCCCTGCCTATGGCAGAGGGCATTGGAACTAGATGATCTTTAAGGTCCCATCCAACCCCTTGACGTACTATGAYCCTGTGGTTTATTATTTCAGAAAAATCATATTTTTCTCATCCTATAGCAACTTCAGGACCACAGAGAAGCTGCATACTGATTASGGTTAATGTAGACTGAAAATTTAACCTTATTTAGAAGAAGTTTATTTTACAACTTATATATCTTTACAAAGAYGAAGCATCACAATCTTATAGTACTCAAAGATATGTTCCAAGTTTTAGCATTCTTCTCAAAGTAAAAGTTTAGTTATTCTGAAGCAGTTGTGTCACTTAAAGTTCACTTATTTCATGATCTGAATTTATAAATAATTTATGTGAAACTCACTTTCTCAATTTTTTTCATATAGGTAAATATGTTATATATATGTAACATATATAAAGAATATTTTGATAAGAACTGTGTTCAGGTACCTTTAATATCTTTGTATTCCTGCTATCTGTTTGGTATTGGTACTCCTGATTTACACTTCCATAATTTTTGTCTACAGGGAACAATTATTGTACAATCAGACAAATGTTGAGTAATCAAATATTTACATCGAACAAATGTTAAGAGGTTTTTTGATTACTTTCACAAGCATAAATGTATTATATACTTAATAAATTGGATTTCAGTATTCTTGAGCTATAAATAGGAATTGATGGTAAGCAAGAAGTTATGATTTGGGGACTAATATTAGAATAATGCTTTGGAATGGATAGAGTCACTACCTGTACAACTGGATTTTTCCATTTTTTTCTCAATGAGCAGGTATAAATCCATTTTTGTGTGCTACTGGTGTAGTCATTCTTCAGCAGCATAATTATTACTATGCTTTCTGTCTTACCTCCATATCTGATTCTTCAGATGGAAATTTCTCATACAGAGTTTCCATAACAGATTGAATGCAAAATGACTAAATGCAGCTGAATATTCCTCAAGCAAATAATGACAGTATATTTTTCCCAGCCTTCCTTACAACCTATTTCCTGCAGGATGCAATTTTAGCTCAATTTTTTTCACATCTTTCATCAATTATCCCCTAGTGATTTGATCCCACAGTCAACAGAAAGAGTTGTTAGCCCAAACACATAAATTGTCTTATCAAAATACCATAGAGCATTTCCACATATTTATAAACATAAAACTGGAAGAGATACAGCTTTGTGAGAATGTCAAGAGACACTGTTCCATCTTAAAGTTACACAAACTGCTAAGGAAATAAATTAATTTAAAAAAATCCTGCTACACAAATGCTGCACTCTATACAGTCATTTTTAGGTACTTGGTGTTTCAGAGAAGTTTACAAAAATGTTTTTGTACCTTGGTTGCAGAAATGATACAAGTAAATCTTTAGTAACAATTCAATCAGTATACATTTGCATTCACAACCATAAGGCATAATAAAATATCTCTGAAAGAGGATCTCTAATAAAGAATAGGGAAAAAAAGCAGGTATTTAAAAATCTGCAAGTAAAACTTCTTTTAGGAGTTCCATTCATTCTTTAGTCTCCAACTGAGTTTTTTGTACTATAAAATACAAACGCACTCCTATATAATTAAAAAAAAATCAACGCTAGATTTTTAATAAAAACAACATTGAAAAAATAACCAATATTCCTGATTTTTCAACAGCATTACTTGATTTTTTTATTTCTTTTTATTCATCTTGAAGAAAAGAGCCATTAGGACTTTCTCATGGTATTTCAGGGAGACTATTTTCTTACATAAAATAAGATGAAAATACCTAAGAAAAAGCCTGTCATCTCATGATGCTTTATGTAAGAGATACACAGACACAACTGTGAATATCATAAACTGCTTCAATGCCTTATAATTTTGAAATAACTTGGGCTGCCCTAAAGCAAGGCATAGACCTTAATAAAGAATAAGTCTTTATGACTGTTTCAGTTGATTGCTTTTGAGCAGAGGAAAATGTGAAATCATTATGTGCACTAGTAGAAGCTTTCTTTTAAGTGGCAGTTCAGTTTAATTCATATCACCTTACTCATGACAGTGATAACAAAAAAAGAAACTGAGGACAGATTCCTAGGGATAATTAAGCAGTGTTGATCTCAGGAAAATTGTCTTTTCAATGAAACACTGATTGCATTGTTCATAACAAAACTACCTCAGCATGACAGAACTAATTAGTGACCATCTGAACTTACTTAGCCAAACGAAAAAAGCAATTAAAAATGCCGTCATCACCAAATCTACCACTGAACAGCTGGTTATACTGATAAGCAATACAGCAAGTTGAAGCTACTTTGGAACACAATGGAACTTAATCTGCTTGCTAAGTAGTAATTAGAAGGCAATGAGAGAATATGAGATTACTGTTGAGAAACTGTTATTATGATGCAAACAACTTTTAAAATGCAGTTTGATTCCCTACCTCTCTCCCATCAAAATTTCTTAAATAAGAAAAGCGGGTGAAAATTTAAGTTTTTTCAGAGTGAAACTCATAAAGCCTCTAAAATGTTTTCATTGATTAGTTCTTCTTGTGTGAGGTCTTTGGGGTGCAAAATGCATGGCAGCATTTATTTGTTTACCCTTTGCAATCAGGCTGATCACTGAAATAGACAGGAACAAAAAGCTCAGAAGTTCTTCTGGTAGATTCATCAGTCATTTCCATAGGCATTGCTTTAAAATAGAAATTGGAAAGAACAATCACAACTCTTCATGTATTGAAAAGGTTTGAGAAATTTACAAAAAAAAAGAGAAAATAAAAATACTGGTTTTATTTATTGWATCTAATTTATATAGTTAAAATACAGCAAAATAGAAGCATTATAAGATTTTATACTTTATAGTAGAAGGGATTTTATAGGTATTTCCTGTATGTGTATAATATGCTTTCATTGAGCATGAAAGAAGTGTGCACCTTATGTAAAAAATGATATAGTGACTTCATCTTAAGATTGAAAAAACCCGTAATATAAAAGCTTATCAGCCATAATACAATCATGCATATAGTGTATACATTGTTTTTTCCATTTTTTTACTGATGGCACWTATTCAAACAAACAGCTATGATAATTCTCTCAAATTAATTCACTCAATTTTTCATGTAAATATGAAATAAATATTGGTGCATTAGTAAAAGATATACTGATTTATATCAGGAGCCCTATTCAGAGGATATTCTTCTGCAAAGGTGTGGGAAAATGTTATGCAATATTTTAACACATTCTAACATATTGGATTTCCTAAACTATCCTGCACAGTTTTGTTTGTAGGCCCAGCTAAACCATGCAAGACAACATTAACCATTTATTTAAGTCAATCTGCAATCAAGGGAAAATTTAATGTTAAATATACGCTTAAATGCTACTCAGAATGTTTCTATTATACTGGATGACAAATTCAATACTAATTGTGAGGGACTGTATTGTTGCTTAGTAGGTTATGGGTCAGATTCCTTTTCTACAAAATTACTATTTTTTCCATGTCTAGGCTTGGCTACCTCCTTTTATAATATCTCCACATTAGCTCAAGACTTACAAACCATTGTCTGATTCTGACTGGTTTCTAGCTTTAGGAAGCACAGTAATTTACGTATAGTATCATGGCTTTTACCCATCACACTTATATTGAACCTCTCAAAATTTGGGCTCCTCAAGATCTGAATCAAACTTTTCAATTTTTTTTTTCAGTTGTTAATCAGTAGCTGTAGCTGGACAGTTATGATTAAGCAATTGCATTGTGAATGTTTCATGCTTGGCTAGTCTTTTAAGGAATAGGGAAGGCAATCCCAAGATGAATGGGCTGTTTGGACAATAGCCWCCAGGAGTGAAGTCAGCAGAACTGAGCAGTACCTGGTGAAAAAGTAATTGGTGTGGGAGAGCATGACTACTGACTCATTATGTACCCTGTAACCAATAAATGCTGATGCTTTTGTARGTTAAAATGTATAAATAGTATAAATTTTGGATGATCAGGAAGCCAGCCTTTTGTGGGTTACCACGTACTCCCTGCTTTGTGCAAACTAGATTAAAAAAATAGAAATGCTTCACCTTGCTGTGTGAATTGACACTGCACACTGGGTAATGAGCTCA
>JACDOX010000052.1:1255602-1357467 GCA_014549065.1 Cardinalis cardinalis
TCTATACTTGATTTCCAATATATTGAGAACAAAATGACTAGCTTGTTAACAGGTAAGGTGTCATTTTAACAGCTGGCTGAGTGTGTGGAAATCAAAACCATGCATGAACAACATATGTATTTACTGAGAGCATAAGTCCCATTAGAAAACATCCAAACATCTGCCTGTCCTAAGGTTATCAACCTATGGTTGAGGGGATGTGCCATCTCTAATCTATTATT
Organism: Cardinalis cardinalis; assembly: GCA_014549065.1. Taxonomy (NCBI): domain Eukaryota; kingdom Metazoa; phylum Chordata; class Aves; order Passeriformes; family Cardinalidae; genus Cardinalis; species Cardinalis cardinalis. The sequence continues at coordinate 1,255,824 of JACDOX010000052.1, forward strand.
TTGACAGAGATGTTTGCATGAAAACTCATCCCTCAATCACTTAAAAAAAGTGAAAGAGTCCAACAAAGAGAAAATAGATAATAAATTAAATTTTTACTTTATAAAATTTCACTAACTAGGTGAAATGATTGGAGCCAAGGGCTTTAGCTTTCTGAAGATCAGTAATTTAGAGTTTTCACGGTAGCTTATAGGCTCTTTGCTGCAGACAACTGTAAGCTCAAGATATGTCTGCATTCCTCCTCCAAGGAGTTATGACCAACTTGTTTTCTGTCCATTTAAAATGCTTTCAGCTATAACAAATAAGAAGCTTTTCTCAGTGGKCAAATGGCACAACATGTGGATTGGGGAGAGATTCTTGCCACAGGAAAGTTGCTACATTTAAGGGTAAGTTTTTTTGTAGGCACTACAAGAATTATATCTAATAGTTTTTCTCTAACAAAACAGTCTCTATTACCATTGACCTCACCAAGATTTTTTCTATTTACTTTAATATAATTAAATAATAGCAGAGGAGGAGTCTTTCATTATCAATTCACAGTTATCTCCATTATAAATTGTGTTTCAAAAGAAAAAATATTTCAGCAGAATTTATACATGTATAGATCTTAATGTTTTATTGATTAATATATTATATACATTTAATATATATTTAATATATATTAAGTATTATTAATATATTACTATATTTATCAGCATAGAATTTTGATTTCTTACATTATAATTAAGTCCTTGCAATTGTAAGAAAGCAAAATACCTACAAAAATTATTGTATGATATTTGCATAGTTATCTGCTTATTTGGTGTTATGTGCAAAATTTAAAACCTATCATTCTATAGCAGTTGTATTTTTCAATTCCTTACTTACAAATTCTGTACACACTACACATAATGATAATGAATTATGAATGCAATAATGGCAGATGACATTATTATCCACTTGAGAGAACCAAACAAAAAACTACTTAAACTAGATATAACCTTTGTTGAATGTATTATAATAAAACAYTTTTGAGGTAGTAATGATGAGGAAATTGTCTAAGGTACATCCTTTACAGCATGAATTGACAGTATTTGTACTTTACAGTGAAAATTAACATGAGCTTTCTAACTATTCTGGGTTTTGTTTATCATCAGTCCATAATATTATTCACTGAGAATCTATCAAGTTTAAAAGCAGACCCCAAAATAATGATGAGTAATGAGCTAGTATTTAATAAATAGTTTCAAAAAACCCTTATAACATGCAGTTCATGTTAGCATGTGATACAGTCCATAAAACGCAGTGAACATATTCCTGTTTATTCTAATGCAATTAATTATTAACTTTATTAGCTACAATTTAGCTGACTTTAGCTACATACAAGTTATGTTTGTAGGTGAGAAATATGACTGCCTTCACTAACATCTCCAATTCTCTGTGGTTAGGTGTAGCATTCTGCTAAAACCTTCCTATCTGACCCCTACATCTAGAATAGCAGCAGTTCAGTAGTTACTCTTGGAGATGCCGTTGACTATAAAAGTAATCTTGGACTAGACATCTAACTCTATCAAACAAATGACTTACAATGTAAACAYGTAATTATGTTAATCTACTCAAAAAGAGCGTTTTCCATCCTATGGTGGAGAGGAGCATGGGGAAGTTAATATTGTGGAGGACGAGAGCAGGCAGATATTCCCTGATAAACTGCTGCCCATGCCCACACTTGAGCAAATCTACGCTGAAGGATTGCAGTCCGTGGGAATGACTCATGTTAGAGCAGGCATGACAGAAGGAGTCATGCCAGAGGGCTGCTGTTATCAACTGACCACCACTCCTCACTCCCACAGGAGCTGAAAATGAAGGATTGAAATTGAGGCTGGGGAAAAGGGAGTGGTGGGTGAAGGTGTCAAGTTTCTGTATTTTYTCCACACCATCCAATTTTAATTTTTATCGCCAATAAATCAATTTAATTTTCCCTGTGTTAATTCTGGCTTCCTGTAAGGGTAATTTGTAAGTGATTTCCCTGTCTTTATCATTACCCATGAGCCTTTCTATCTTATATTTCCTGTTGAGGAGTAGGGTGGGTGGGCATATGGCAGCCAGCAAAGATCAGCCTAATACARTTCATTATTTATATGCTGGCCATATCAGTAAGTCATATATGTCACTATTTTTGCTAGTTCTACTTTATGTTTATATCTTTTTAAATTCTGTAAAACTGTTTCACATATTAATTATCATTTTCTGTATGAAATCTAATAAAATACTCTAGGAAAATGCAAAATATATATGAAGTTTATTTTCCTGGCTATTTAATAACAAACATCAATACTTCATTATTGCTTTATGAAATGACTTGTGAGCCCACTTGTTCAATGCAAAATGAAGTATTTTCTAGATATGACTTTGAAGACARGATGCAGAAGCAGTGTTTCTTTTTCCCTTTCTTCACAAGAAATTAATTTTCTCTGCTTCACCTCTCTGTTTGACCTTCCTTAGACTTTTTGTATGATATGGATCTAGGAAGCCACTGGATTTTGTGAATATTAATGAAGATAGCTCAGAATTTCTACCTCCTAAGAGACAAGAAAAAATATGCAGTACTATAGCTAACAAGTGTATTCCCATGGGGACTAAGAACTTGATTTAATTTATTTAATTGGAAAATTAAAGGAAATAAAAGTACAATTCCCATGGTTCAAGGACTTGGAATGCACTAATATTCTTTCTGAAAAATAAGAATTCTCATGATATAAACTAGATTTAAACATCATAAATTGTGGGTCTGTCTGCAATTCCATTTACATGACAGTAAGGCTGGAATAATAAAATGAAAATCAGTACAATTGCTATTCAGTGTCCATTATCATATACAGTATGTAACTTGAACCTATGCAAAGCTTAAATTTCAGTGATGTTAGGAAAGCATATTTAGTCATTATTTTAATCACAGCACATCAATGCTACCTTTAAATAACTAAATAACTAAAAATATAAGTTCTAATAGTGTTCTTTTAAATGTTAATGTAATAAAGTATAAATGAAAATAATAAATTTGGAATTAATTTTGCAAACTTTTTAGTTAATCAGCTAATATCTGTCAGACTACTTATGTTGTACTATTAGTTGAGCTCTGATAAAAGGCTATATAGGATAGAGTTGTGCATATGTTTATATATTGAGTCATGGGCTGACAAGGCAACTTTCAAAAAGCTTGGGGTTTTTTTATTTACTACTAATGTTGCTACATCACTACTGGCAAAAGGTAGACAAGCTCAGGGCTTAAATTTTATCTGCAGGATCTGTATCAGAGATCACATATGACAAATGAGGATCTCTGTTTAGCACAATATCAGACTGAATTTGTGACATTATCTAAAAATTGAATCATTATTTAAACTCTCTCTGTAGAATTTTAATGAAGAAATTTCTAGAAAACATGGCACTTGGTATTTTACCACTATTGTTTTTGGGTTTTTTTGGGAATGTTGCAGCCATTGATGTTCATCTGCCATGCAAATGTGAAAAATTGTTTGAAGTCCATTACCTAAGGGCAGCCTTGGCTGCAGTGAGCATGGAATGACAGTTCAAGATCTTTAGGGCAATAAGGAGAGGACACAGCAAGGTTGCTATCCTGGGTTTCAGGAGAGCAGAGTTTGGCCTCTACAGGGATCTGCTTGGCAGAATGCCATAGGACAGCCCTGGAATGGAAGAGGGGCCCAAGAAAGCAGGCTGATATTCAAAGATTGCCTCCTCTGCTTTCAGGAGTGATGCATCCCAACAAAGAGGAAGTCAGGCAAAAATGCCGAGAAGTCTGCATGGATCAACARGCTCTTCCTGGATAAACTCAAGCTGAAAAAGGAAGTCTACAGAGGGTGGAAGGAATGGCAGGTAGTCTTGGAGGAGTATAGGGAGATTTTTCAAGTAGATATCAGTACAAAATCTCTCTACATATCTTCATCTGCATCATCCTAGTAATAGAAGTTCAGATTCTTTTTAACTGCCTCCTTGCTGCTCAGAGCCTTTGGATGTACCACTATTTAGACAACAGTTCTTTTCTAGGATTTCTAGATCATAAAATCATGRAATGGTTTGGGTTGGAAGGGTAAATTTTAAAGATCATTAAGTTGCAACCACTCCACCATGGATGCAGTCAGTTGTGCACAGTGCTAGGGACGAGTGTTCCCAGGTATAGTACAATGCAGTCAGAGACTCAGATATTACCAAAGGGTTGTCCTTGCTTTGGGGAGGAGAGAAYAAGCATGTCAACTTGTTTCCAAGGTGCTCATATCCTCATCCTTTGCCCTAGAGGATTTCAAAAGCCAATTTATACTTTTTGGAGAASTGGAGGTGAAACTGTAGTCAAATAATCTGTTACTGCTGCCATAAATGGTAGTGTGTCAGCCACTTTGTTTGTGAATGAGAGACACTGAGAGTTATAAAGAGAGGGATTATAAAGACTGTGGGTCTTGTGCAAGGACAGAACAGAACTGTGACACYTTAGCATTGCTCCATCCTCAAGCTGGCTGAGTGCAGCGATAATGGCCATCTGGCCTMTGTCTGAAAACCCAGCAACAGGCCACCACGCCCATGGAAATCTCTTTGCTGTGTATTTCATGGCATATCTTATGGCTGTAGGCCTCATTCCTAAAGCCMCCTCTAGGCAGTACTGGAAGGCTGCTGTAAGGTCTCCACAGAGCCTTCTCTTCTTCACCTTGAACAACCCCAATTCTCTCAGCCCCTCTTCATAGGAGAGGCGATCCAGTCCTCAGATCATCTTAATTTTCTAGATTGGAAGTCTGAATGCAGGTGTTAATGTCACCTATTTTACTTTTCTTTCTGAAAAACACTCCCATCTCTTTAAGTTTCCACTGACTTACTTTCTTCACACTCATCCAAAAGAATATAGTTATTTGTGGTTAAAAATGAGAGATTTTTGCAGACATTATATGAAGTTCTCAGAAGTATTTTTCTATTAATTTATTCTACTAAAAAACCCCAATAAAACAGAAGCAGTTCTTGAGCTTTCTTGGAAAAAGAAAAGAACCTTTATTTAGTTAACTTTCTTGTTTGGGCTACCTAGTAAATACGTAAGAATTTGATGCCTAGAAAAAACATCAACCATGTAGAGGTACCTAAGTCATGTAGTAGATGTCAATAAAAGGAAAACACATGAAATTCTACGTTTCCACAGATCCTGAAATTTCTTTCTCAGTCTGAGAGCCACAGTAAAACTGTTGTTTAAATCATCAAATCTCTTCCAGCCTTTGACAATACAAATGGATACAAAGAATTAGTTTTGTTACTCTTTTCTATGACAGTGAATGAAATGGTGCCTACTGATATCATAGGCTACCTATTCTATTAACTCTTCCAGAGAACTGAGTAACTGGATATTGACAGATTTGTCCTTAATTAGCWGATAGTGTAAAGTATAAAAAATAGCAGAAAATATTGCACTACTGACCCCTAAAAAATTAGAGAAAAGAAAAGAAACATACCATTTAAAGCTTGTAATATCCTAAGTATCATTATCTATTTGCCATAAGAATATGGACCTTTAACATTTACATCTCAATAATTAATAAGTGTTATTTCAGGAAATAGTAAAAATGTAGCTCATTCATTACCATCCATCCATTCTTTTGGTTTTACTTACAATATATTAGTGTGTAGTATACATATGGGGGAGGCAAGAGAGAAAGTTCAATGTTCCTTCTGATGTCAACTAGTAATTAAAGAAATCTGAGTGAACACTCAGCTACCCATAGGGATGCAAGGAAATGACTGAACATAGTTTAGGCAGAGGTTTGAGTATGTAATTTATTTATGAACTAATGCATTAATTCATGAGAATCTGGAGGTGGTATGGGGATTAGGGCTTTCTACTCTATAATCTTTCCCTGGGAAATGTATAGTTTAGTATTCTTAGCCAGCTGGTGATTGAAACACTCAGTCTGAAGCCAGATTGGTTTGCTTTTTTTGCTTACATGTACCTCTGAGCCAAATGTGAGGTACTGACATCAGTCTGTCATAATAGATCTGCAGAATGAGGATTCAGACAACCTTTTGAAAATGCTCTAGACTATAATTTACCCGAAGTAAACCCTTTTTTCTTTTTTTTTTCAAACACAGGTTAATCATTTATCTAACACTCATTTGAATAAAACCTGAAAATGTAAAAAGTGATGAGTCTTGAAATGTGTGAAAATGTAGCTAGCTGAAAAATGTCAAAGAATAAAGTCTATTTTTTGTTTTAAATATACACCCAAAAATGCTACAGACTTTTAGGAAGCTCTTTCTTCTCCTATGAGATCAATGTATAATAGCTTTATGTCTTTGGTTACTTGTCTTTTTCCTTTAACTAAACAACAAACCAAGGCACAAGAGACTGCATTTTTATAAAAATGAGGTAGAAAAAAAAAAAGCTAAATCATTATTCATGCTTGCTACAAGGTTATATTATAGCTCTTGATTTATAAGYACAGAAAAATACCCAAGGTTATTATTTTTAGACTTGTGTAGATGATAGTGGGTCCTTTTTTTTCTCATATGTGTGGGATTGTCAAATCAAATCAAATCATTGACAACTCTTTATGGATTGACTCCAAAACTAGAACTTTGAGAGAAAACACTTACTGAAGAGAATCCTTTAGTCAAGAAAAAGAGAAGAGAAGAGAAGAGAAAGCTCTTCTAAATATGAAATCCAAATTCTGTAACTGCTTCAGAAGAAAATAATGAAGACCACCACATCAGTACTCTATTTTTATAAATATGAATTTTAGCTATGCTGAGAAAATACTGCTCAGGTTAGTGGACAGTGAGGTGAATGGAAAATCAACTCTTTGGCAGCACCTCCAGTGTTGTGAACAGTTTCATAAAGTCCAGTTGGAGACAAGTAAATAGTGGTACATCCCAAGAGTGAGTACTGGGTCTGATACTGCTCAGCTCTTCAGTAGTGTCCTGGACATTGCAGCAGGGAGCATTCTCATCAAGTTTGCAGAAAATGCAAAACTGAGTGGCTGGAGGAGAAATTTATCATCAGTGCTCTTCAGGAACTTCCTGGCCTGCTTACATTTGGCTGAGTCTTCCCTCCCTAAGATACTGTGTGTGTAGCGGCTTTAAAGGAATAAAAACCTCAGTGGGGAAGAGGTTAAGTCTGCTTGAACGCCCCCCTCCCTCTTCCATAATTGTGTAGGGGATAAAAAAAGAAAAACAAACTACAAATAAAAAATATCAGAATTGCAATTTACTAATGAARATAGCAATAAACACAGCAATAAAGAGAAAATTGTAAACAAGAGGGTGTTGTTTAACCAAAAAAGGCACAAACAAAACAGGATGGCTTCTTATTGCCAGCCTATATACAATTTTTTAGCCACTAATATCTTCAAGTCCTCTGCAGGGCTGCTCTCCATGCACKTATTGCCCCACTGTACTTGTGCTTGGGCATGTCCTAACCCAGGTGAAGGATCTTGCGCTGCTTGGCCTTGCTAACTTCATGAGATTTGCATGAGCCTACCTATCTAGCCTGTCAAGGTACCTCTGGATGGTGTCACTTCCCCCCCTTCCCTCAGAGTAGCAACCTCACCACACAGGTTGGTGTAATCCACAGACTTGCTGAGGAGTGCACTGAATCCCACTGTCCATGTCCCTGACAAAAATTTAAGTAATTCTTGTCTCAGTCAGGCCTCTGAGGAACACCATGTGYCACTGACATCCTCCTAGATATCAAGCCACAGACTGCAACTCTTTTGAGTGCGACCATCCTGCCATTTCCTTGTCCACCAAGTGATCCACCTGCCAAATCCACAAATGTAAGAAGCTAGTGAAAACCCTGACTTCAAACTTTGCAAAGGGATGGTAAGCTTGCATCGAAACCTGAGGTGACAGACTCAACAGCTTATGAGGCAAAGGAGACTGAACCCTTGTCTCTGCTCATAGGAGAAGGAATCCTCCTCTTCCTCCAGAAGTGCCACTACATAATAGATAAGATGCCCTGGGGTTGCAGAATGAGAGTTAGCATCAGGCTAGAACCAAGAAAGACCAGCCATATAAAGCTGGTCTGACAACCACCTGCTTTACAACTACTGTCACCACAACAGTATGTTAGTAGCTCTCTAACTGAAGGTTCCTTCCCAAGGGGCACCAAAGAGCCTATTGTTGCCCAGACAATACCTTTAGAGAAAATTAAAGCCTTCTGGGAGCTTACATATGTGATGTAACAGAAGATGCCAAGCCTGGTAAAGATTGCAGACTACCTWCCTTAGAACAGTTTATACTGTTCTAAGYAGAGTTGAATGATGCTGTAGTGAGACAATTCAGAAATATGAGAAGAAACTTTGCCTTCCTTGAAATGAATCTTTCCCCTTCCTTATCCAAAGAAAGCACACATAGTATTTACAGTGTCAATCACATGGTAATTAGGGGACATCCAGAATTCAATAGTATGTGTTGAACTGTTGTGGATCAGCAACTAACAAATGTCACCCTTCAGAGTAGGCCTTTGACACATCTGCTAGCCTGCAGGAAGTTCTGCACAGACTTGTGGAAAGAGCTACTACACTGTTAGACAATTTGGCATGTCTTAGGTGCATTGAGCGATGGTGAATAGACAGTTAATTCAAATAGCTCTGTATATGGATTACAGCTGATATATATAGTCTACTTACACATATACTCGTCTGATCTGCCAGATTTTGTGCCATTTCTTTGCTGTTTCACTAACTTTATTTATGTCACCATCAAACCCACGGAAATCAAAGATCTTGTGACACAGCAACAGTTTAGTCCTCAGGGAGAAGTAAAATGATTTATAAAAACATCTCTATGTTATTACTGAATCTGGAAGAGAATCATATGCAGAACTTCAAACAGTCATTTTTAAAACTTGGATTAAACTAAGATAKTTCAATCTTTTTTCTGAATAAAAATGAAAGGAGCTGTATCATAGGATGGTGGGAATTTYAACAGTAAATATGGCATCTCTATAGGATTTAGAGCAGAATAGCTATTCTACCAAACTGGACTAGGGCTTTGAACTTTTGAGTAATGATCTGAAGTGCATAGAACACTTCAATTTAGAGGAATTTTCTCAATGATAGGTTTTTGTACCAATTAAGTCTGTAGTGTCTCAGGCTGTTACTCCAGCAGTTTTCCCAATCACTGGTAATACAGTACTAGGGTTGTTTTGAACTTTTTTTTCTTTGCAATCTCTTTTCTCAGAGTTAATCCATTGGAGACTATGTTCAAGACACTTCCCAAMAGCTTTAGTGTGGAATCATCATTAGACATATATCCTAGTGTTGATGTCTAGGAATAGGGATATTGTCACTGACACATGTGTTGCAAGCATTTAACTATAATTAAATAAGCACCCGACCAAGCTGTGTTCAGCTATATTATAATGTGATTAAAGGCTTGCTCTCAGAAGTTAGGATCTGCTTGGCTAGTTTTAATTTCTAATCTTCTAAGAAAGGATTAACATTAAAAATTGGTCTCATTATTTCTCTGTTCCTTCATTTCAAGGCACAAATATTTAAAGATTAGAAAGCTTACTTTGTTATTGATGTTGCACGAGCTAATGTAGTATTTTCACATAATAATTTTAAGATTCTAGTGTATTTTATATATCTCATTTACTGCTGCTATTCATATTTGTGAATTCTTAGGAATTTTTTTGCCACTAGGTGCAGGTCTGTCTTGCTTTCCGATCCACACAATAAAATTGATTGGATGTTCCATTCCTCTCCCTTTCTTTAATCTAATCTGTTTTCCTTATCTTAATCRGATAATTTAAAAATATTTCCAAGCACATGCATATGCACTAAAAGTTTGATTGTTGTTAATAAAAACAGTAATAAATTTTTGCCATACAGAAAAAAATCACAGAGATTATTTTATCCTAGTACATTTAAAATTGTTACTGATTATTAATTTATTCAAATGATATTTGATAGTTTAAATTTTAAAGATCTTAAATTATTTGATAATTGGGCAATTTAGTTAATTAATTAACACTGCTAATGTTCCCCAAAGTTTAGGAAACAACTCATTCAAAGTTGATTTTCAGTTAAAATGAGYAAAGTTTTTGAGCAAAAAGTTATTTAATTGAGCATCTGTATTGCCAGGACAGAAGTTTAAAACCCTCTTTAACATTCACAAGACAGAATTCCAGTTCCAAGAGACATTACTTTAAGTACTATCCCTTGCCTAATGGAAACATGAAATAAAACTATGGGCTTATTTTTAAGGATTTGTGTAGAAGGAAATACATACACTATGCCTTCAGATAATTAAAGGGRGTTAAAAGTTTTCAAATTCATAGACTTTTTCATGAGCATTTAGCTTAWGTTAGAAGAGCAAGATGAAAATTTACCTTGAAAAAGAATATTTTTTTCTGTTGTATTCACCGTAAACCTGCTTTCAGTGCCCCAGWGAAAGTTCTTGATGAAGGTGCAAGGGGTGTTGTATCTAAAAGTTTTGTTGAGTCAAGTTTTATGTTCCTATCATCACCCTTTAATACATTTACTTTAAATGTTGGTCTTGTATTTACAAAATCTTTACACACACATTCTTTTCAAATAGCATTTAGTATACCCGTGAGTAAAAAATATATTCATATTTAGTACAAATTCTAAGTACTTTAGGAGAATTCYTTTGGGAAACAGACTGATTTAAAATGTACTTCAACTTGAAACTATGATTTCTGTACAGGCTATTCTGGAAGCACCATGGAAAGTAAAGCTTAAGAACAGGGCTAGCTTTATGCATATGATTAGAGAAACCAAAATTATCTTTCCCTTGGCACATCTGCAAAAGACAGGACTTAAAAAACAAACTCTTTCTGCAGGCTATTGAAATTAAGCACAGTGATCTCATACAAAGCGCAGTGCAGCTGGTATCGTGGGATGAAGACAGTTGAATCTTTTCTAATGGAAAAATGAAGTCAGACCAAGCTTGCCTCCCTTCTTTCACAGAATATAATTATGTAAACTACAAAGCTCTATTACAGACAATGTTTATAATTTACAACTGTTTTCCCCTAAATTTTAAATAAAGCTTGTTAACAGTTGATGTCAAGCCGACATATTTCCTACAGATGCCACAAACAATGAACAATCACAAATTTGTTTCTGTTGTTTCTTTCATAATTATTTCAAATTGTGGGATCCTGTAATAAAAATCAACATAATGAACAAACACCATTGCATGTTGATAAACATCATAGTCTTTCAATTTCAAGACAAAAACGATGGCATAGTAAGTAGTTTAGAAATTAACGCATTTCTCTACAATCATACACAGAATTTGATAATAAAATTTTCAAGTTCAGATAATTTTGTGTTATAGAATGTTTTCCTGCTCTGTTGTTTCACATAAAGTGTCTAGGGAGTTTGTGAATGTCTGCTTTATGATATAGAATGTAAGTCTTTTAAAAAAAGTGTATATATATATATATGTATTTATGTGTATATATATATATCCCTCCAGTAACTGGTCTCAGACACCCCAGTAGCTCATCTGCCCAGCTGCTACCCTTGAATGCCAGGTTCCCAGTCCATACCTCTTGTATATATAATCTACCAAGACTCCAGCTTCCAGTATCATCMTTTACTCGCTCTCATCCCTTCATCCTACACACAGAGGTGACTGGTAGTTGACCAAGTCTTTCCTGAACTCAGCAGGGAAGGTAATGATGCACCTCCTGCAGCCAAGGTGCTGTGCTGTAAGGCATGAAAATAAGGGCACAAGAGGCTAGAGCCTGACAGGTTTCAGCAAAATGGGAGGTGGTACTGCCAAATTTATGATCTTTTTTCAACTTGTWACTCCTAAAGCAGGATTCTTTCACCTGGCTTGCAAGAGCTGATCAACTCACCAAGAAAAAATATTTTATTTTATTACAGAACAGGATTCYAGGCATCTAATACAGCTTGCCCACCTCCTAGGAAACAAGCACATTCTTTTACACAAAAAAGGTAACAAGGAAAGAATCATAATATCAGAGGTGATTGGTCACTCATACTTGACCAAGCCTATGACAAAATTCCTAGTGTGYGTGTGCTGATCTTGGTCCAGTTCATTACACTGGCATACATACAAATTCCTCCTGGGTTTGTGGTTTTGTTGTACAATCGTCTGAGGTTACTCTGGGTTATATTTTCATCTTCTTAGCTATCACCAAGTTATTATTTAACCCTAGACCCTAATACAGCTTCTGCTTGAACCTCTTCAAACAATTAGCTGTTCACAAGGTTTCTTCACTTAACATTCCAGTCCTGGGGACAGTTCACTACTTCATTGCTCTGGCCATTGCTGTAGGGTTTCAAAAGTGGCCTACAGYTTCTAGAGAATTTTGGTGAAATTTTATAACTTTTTAACTTTATTTGACATCAAASTCGTTTGAAATCTCAACATGGAGATGGCAAAGTGACACGTGGCTTTGCCATTTCTGACTTTTGGGGGTTTGTGACTGTTTATCTGCCTGGAACTTCTTTTCAAGGCTTTATCACCAGAGAGTATACATAAGCATCGASTCTTCTAAAATCTTCCTACATGAATGGCTGTGCGATCATTTTATTTTCAAGTACACTAGAGGGAAAGACCATATTTTACAAAATAATTAATTGGGTAGGCAAGTTCCACTGAAAACAAGAGATCAGAATGAAGCCAATACATTTTCATTACATATTTCCAAGAAATTCYTCTCACTGCCAAAGGATATGGAAGTGATAAATACCCATCCTCCTTGATGTGAAACAAGCTACAACTACAGGAACATAAAAAAAGATCTTAATGTTTATATATTTTCTGATGGGAAGTGTCCTGTGGGAACTCTTTTGGTACTTTATATAAAGAAATAAATGGTAGATGTTTGTCTGGCAAGCATTGTAAAATATCTCACAAGGGGAATTTCCCAGCCTCCATAGATCACTAAACATTCCTTATAGGCAAAATTTCTAACATGAATTTTATGGGTTTGAAAACAAAACAATTTCCTCATTACCCACACAGTAGGTATGACAAATGATTGATTATTGTCTTTACATTAACTCTTTACATTTTCAAAATATTTCACCATACTCTCTTTCCCTAGSTCAACATGTTCTTTACCTTTTCATCATGCATCTTATTTTCTAATTTTTTTTCAGGTATTTAATTTCTTCATCTTTTAAGAAAGTGTTGTTGGAGAAAAACCTCAACCTTTGTTTTTTAATCAACACTAGAGTATGGAACAGTTTATTTACCTTCTGTATCTCCTATATGATGCTACTAATGACCCATCATAAAATGTGAGTAGACTTACAAAGGTGTCTCATTTTATCATCCCTTAATTTCATATAACTTCTTCTGCTTTTTCTTTTTTTTTTTTGATTGAAAATGACTGAAAATGTGGAGTGATTTAACCTGGGCTGTATTTAAAGACAGTGCTAAAGCCTTCTTAAAATTAAAAATCACATATTTATTCTTGTCTCCTCTCCCAGGAAAGTCTTATGTTTTATCAGAATTCTTTGGCATGGTTTGCAGAATACATTAATAAAAAATGTCTCTATTCTTGAGACCACTGTTGTTGCTGTGAGTAAAATGTGTCTTAGTGTCTGTTCTGATATGTACATGATGTTCTTGATTAATTAGTCTCAATATAGTAGAGTGGCCATTACAAAAAAAAGAGGACAATGCTCACAAATCAATTAGAGAAATAATTCTAGATTTCTCTTCTGTCATTGTACTTTTATCCATAAACTCTGAAATTAGTCTTTTATTAGGCATATAGATTACAGGTACCCATCTAATTTATTGAGTAAATAATTTATCATTAAACAGAAGTGCATATTCATATAGATGTGCATATATTCATATAAATGTGCTATGCATTGYCCATCTTAACTTACAGCATTCCTAAATTGGTAGATAATTCAACAAAATTGATTACAAAGTAGGTAARAAATCTCTCTTTTCTAGATCTCCTCCATTCGCTGAACAAGTATCATATCTATGACTCTGACCAGAGGTATATTTCAGCATTTTTTCCCAAAAACCTCAAACAATAGAAGATTTAATGCTTTACTGTTATGTTCTGAGCTGTAGCAAATACCAATTTCTCTAAAAACAATTCTAAATCTTCATAATTTATTTTAATCCAGACAAAAATGACATTTCTACTATCTAACTTCTTTTTAAACATTTTCTTGTTTTCTTCCTCCTCTCTAGTTTCCCCTGTAGGCTTCAACTTCACTTTTATGCTTTCTTTCAGAAAGTCTGTCTGACATCTCTGCAAATCAGAGCTGTTCTCCATGTTGTTGTCTTACATCTCATGTTGCATTTTCAAAAATATGGAGAGTAGAAAGCAGGTAGGCTAAATCTCTGTAAACATTTCATTGCCCTGATATGACATTACAAAGAACTAAGAGTGACATTCTGTTTTTCAATTTAATTCTTTTATGATWTTACATATAAATATATTCAATTTTTAAATTATTATTACTATTACTGTTATTATTATTTCTCCTTTCTTCCATTCCTTGCAGAGACTTTTATATTCCAGTAGTAACATTTATATTGTCAATTGTGCCAATTACTAATATAAGTACATGGTGTGTAGGTAAAAGGCAGACCCACTCACTGTCTGACCTAGTATATATTTTGGCATTTCATCCAGGGTGAAAATTCTTGTTAGTTTGCAGACAGAGGTGAGTTTATTCTTAAATCTATTATAATTCACTGAACAAAGAGTCAAGATCAGTAGTACCAGCAGAGTACAACTCCAGTAAATTGTAAGGCTCCTGGACCAAACAGTCTGTCCAGCCTGGAACTGAAAAATAGAACACGTTGTCCATTGTCACTTGTGTAAATTAGCGCTATTTAGGAAAAGTTTTAGGAAATATAATTAGCAAATTGTGAAATATTCTGACTATATTGWCTTATTGATATTTCAGGAGACCTTAGATTGACTTTTGCCTTTAATTTTGTACAGGTTTGAATGTTTTACTGTTGCATTACAGATATTCAGGGCTTCAGATAGGTGTTGTATACTGTTGCAGATAAKGAAACTGAAATGAAACAATAATGCTTCTCCTCAAACAGGGCATGAGCTTTGCTGAATTTCTTACACATTTTCCAAAGATAAGTAGTGACAATTTGACAAGTGAAATTCATTAGTGCAGTGTGGGATTTTTTAAAGCTTCCTCGGCAAGCATCCTAAAGTTTATTATAGTTTATATTTTTGCCAATCTACTAACTAAAGATAGAGAAGAAAAATCGATGCTAACCACAGGGGATGAAGGGTGTCATGTTTCATTTGCATTTTGCCTTTTCTAGATATCTCAGTTATTGAATTTACACTGAATAACCTTGCCTGATTTTGACTGTTTTTACTCAAGACACAACTTTCAAAGTTCAGCTGATGGTAATTAATAAGAATTTTTCCCACTTAAAAATATCTGCTAATTTTTATTTGAGTTAAGTTTTTTTTTGTGGGTTTTTTTTACCAACTACAGATATAATTGATGTTGGTAATTTTGGTATGTGCAGATTAAAACTAAAATGCTTACCTGAYAAGCAAGTTCACATGATGAGCTGCTTGAAAACTAAGCTGTATATGAGACAAATTTTCACGTTTCTTATATCATGAAAAATAAAGCTAAAAAATATCTTCTGACTAGAAACTAGAAGACAGTAAAAAAATACAATTTTAAGTGCCTCAAAGTGATACTGAGATCGAGTTCTTCAAAAAGTGAGTATGACTAGAAAACATATTTTTGAGGACAGGTGATTTTCCCATGGCTGCTAAACCAAGAATTGGGTTTTCTCTTCCACTCACCTTCARTTATTGAGAATATAAGAATGATGATGATCATCATTATCAATGTGCTTTAAATCATTTATCATAAGATCCATTAAAAGTGTAAACTCAATTTTAAGGCTATGTTTTTTGTGCTACATCTTACTTGTACAGTAAAATATACTAACCATATTTTCTCATTTGTTTTGGTTGCAGAAAAGTATGTTACAGGTGAATTAATTCTCTATGATTATTGTAATGCACTATGGCTAATTTCTGTTATAAGCAAAATTGATGGATTGTAGATTCCAAAAGATATTGATAACTTCTATGACAATTAACAATGGAATGAATAGCATTAAGTGGCAAGGCACATGTAATCAGAGTAAGGCTGCATTGGTCCTCTCCACGGAAAGATTCACCAGCATTTTGGTACTTAGAACCCTTTCTAGGACTTTCTTAGYAGAAAACAATTTTATCAATAAGTTTTACTGCCAAGTAAAAGCATCCACATGAGAAAATGCTGCTTTGATGTAAGACAGATACACAGATAACATAATCACTGGTACCTGTTGTCATTAYATTGCAAGAGTTCTATTGACATTATATTGCAAAGGTTCCATATTGCTAGTTTCGTATCTCCTTGATGTTTCTCATAGGCAGCTCCTCTAGGCATTAACTTCCTTGTGTCACAGTAGCCAACCAACTCCAGTTCTCCTCAATCAACCTATCCACTCTTTTATAAAACTCTTCTTTATTGGCTACAGTCTGGCCTGTTAAAGTCAGACCTGCTCCCAATCTCTAATAATTGGCTCAGCTGCAACTCTTTAGAGGGTAAGAATGCTTTCTACACTACCCCCTACTTATGTTCTATCCCCCTACAGGTACCTAACGGGAACAGCTATGGGCTTCTCCACCAGGATTTGCTATCTGAGCTTATCTTGAATTAAAGAGCTACATGTTTGATGGCCCAGACATACATGTACAGGGCACAGGCCTGTGCCTACCCAGATTCACCACTGTGTGGATCACTAACTCCTCATGATCAATGATATTCTGATTAGGGTGACTGCAACTGTATAGGGAAAGAATTATTTTAAAAGATCTAATGAAACTTTTGATTTCTCCACAGAAYGTCATGCCCTTGCCCCACTCATGCCGAACCCAAACCTTTGAAGTCACAATTATTTTTTCAAAAAGTCTATAATTTCTATACTGTAGGAAACATCAGCCATAATAATTTCTTAACTTCCTTCATTATGCCTATCGCTTTTATTTCGTATAGTTTATATGATAATAGCAAATGATAGTTTAACTTCTTAGCAATCGAGTAAGATATGAAGGTAATTGAAAATTTTTATCACCCTCTTTTTTTTGTATCTGTTGTTTATTCCTATTATTGTTAAAATTCAAATTTAACAGAATGTATTTTAATATTGGTCAGAGATGTATTTTAATATTTGCTATATGGAAGTAATCACACCATAAGGGACTCTTTGCTTAGCTTATAGCTCAATTACTGTAAAGTAGCTGAAATGAAGTGTGTAATTAAGCTCAGGGTGTACTGAAAAATACATAAAGTTTCATAAAAAATAAACACGTGGAGTTTGCCTATAATTATCTTCAAATGTATCAAATATTGGGAAATAAAAATTTCAGAGTTTTCATTTGGATAATAGCTTGAGTCAACTCTGAGATGATTTCACCAAAATTAATTTTAGAAATATGTGTTATTGTAGGGGCAAACCAGCTCTCAGGTGTCCTGGGTAACCCAAAATGTTATTGTATTCCRTACCTATCTGTGCCCCAGAATTGTTCCTGTCTCTTTGACACTCGTTGGCAGGATCAGAACTGAAATCGCGGGGCAGCTGGGAGGTGCCTGTCCCTTTAGACGGTCAGGGCACCTGAGCAGACTGCCTCTTTGGCCTGGCAGCATTTGCTGGAGGCAGAGGCTGTGCTTTGGAAAGGCTGCTTCGGGTGTGTCTGGACTGGCAACTACAGCAGCTGGGAAAAACTGCGCTTCCCAATTAGAAACTGTTTTCAGAGTGAACTTTGCAAACTCTATGGGCAGTGAAAGTTAAGTGGGTCCCAGGGTGGGCAGGTTACCCTTTGTCCGCGCCAATCTAGATTTTTCCATGTGTTTACAATCTAACAATCATCACTACATTCCTGCCACTAAACTATATCACTTCCACCTTCTTACATGCCTTGCAAGGCATTGCTCTGGGCAGCCATAAATTCTCTTTTGTGGACAGAGTTACATGGAGGCCTTGCCAGCCTACAGGTGTCACAGAGGGTTTCTGCTGTTTTCTTTGTTGTTGCTGTTGTAGCGCAGGCTGATATAGCTCTGGCAGCAAAACTTTGTAATATAAACCCAGCCTCAGGCTCTCAGTCTGCAGCTGACCCACTATAATGTTGTATTGCAGTCATTTACCACTTAGAAAACTTTCTTCACAGTTCTGAGGACTAGAAACTTTGTGGTTGCTCCAAAGGYGTGTCTATGATATTACAAGCTCTAGGCATAGCCTAGGGCAAATTTTAACTTCCCTTCTAAATTCAGCACTTTCAATATATCCTAACTCTTCCCATCATATGTGAAATAAAAGGTTCAAATAACCACTGAGGTACTTCACTTATACAGTTTGCGGATATCTTCCAACCCTAGAGACAATAGTTCCTTGAATATACTTACAAAATGTCTGGTGTCCTTCACGTTTCAATTCTTTATTTCTCCCTTTGTTTTACCAGGAACCTGTGTATGTTATTTAGATTATAATTCATTACAGCTTTGGATGTTTTTTGTCATTTTACATTTTTTAATCGAGGATTGAAGAAATAAAACTTGTAAGTATTTAGGTGAAGTGTAGTCATTGTAAGAAAGCTCTTCATATATATATTTCTTTCTTTCTTCATACACACACACTCATCAGAAGGGTCCAGAAAGCATTAGAGATTCAAAAAATCCATAGATGAACTCATGAAGAAGCATATTCCAATTCTGAAATAATCAAACATATTCACACCRGCTTTAGTCTGTGCACAATGTGTTTAAAAATGCAGTAATGGAATTTCTCTTATCTGTGTATCCTGATCTTCTCAAGATAGAGAMCAAGTGTCTTTATAATTCTGTGTTGAATGATGTGTTGTTTGATAAATACCTAGGATGGAAATTGCTATTCTGCAACTTTCACATTCATGTCCATGGTCACTGTCTGTAAGTTTTTAAAGAGCACAGCTGCCTGGCTCAGCTATCACTGGCCACACAAAGATACCACCCACCCATGACCACTGAGCACCCCGAGACTCATTTCTGGGGCCTTCCACCAGAGGACTGTGCATGATCCACAGCCCTAAAACTGCCCCCCCAGGGGTGGTACCTTGGCACTCCCACCTGAACCAAAAAAGCCTTTCACCCACTACAGTAACTGACAAAACCTTTTCTTAAAGAACATACAATGTGTTATTATTAATGAAATGTTCAGTGCTGCCTTTAATGAAGAGCTCAGGAATTTTCTTGTGTAGGAAAGAAGCTATAGTGAAAATTATAGCACAATTTCCACTTCGTATTTTACAACCTAGTTACCACAATGTCTGGAATCTTATTCSAATCAAACATACAAGTAGTAGGTACTAAACTACTCCTATCTCTGGTGTGTTGTTTCGAGTTTTTTCAGGGTTTCTTTTTTCCTTCTGTGTTTATTTGTCTTTTTTATTTTGGTCTGACATGCCTGTAGCGATAAAAAGATCTTTATCGCACAGCAAAATATTATGAATACTCTTCATTTTCTTCCTCCCTCAGAAAATATCAGTAACTAGACACTTATTCTCAAACATTTCAGGAAATTCTTTCTTAATAGGGAGAAAAATTGATTCAAACATTGGAAAGTAGCACTTTTCTACAAAATGACTGATGTTCAGGATGATTTATTTGTGACCCAAGGGCTTGTTTCAGTTTTTATATGGTAAAGTGGGCTGAGGGCATTATAAGAATAGTATTAATTGAGTACATTTRAGTTTGTACTCAAATATGGTTATTGAGATTAATAGTTTTGACCACATAGAGACAATAACTAAAAACGTGTAAGACAACCACTAGCATGAAAAGTGTTAATAATAAAATAATTTACTGAAGTCACTTTTAAAAATTTAAAACTGGCCATAATTTATTAGTCTTCTGAACACTTYGATTACAGATTTAGTATTCCCTAACTGATATATGCATATATATATATACATACATATAYACGCATACACATATTTATTTGCAAAGAGTAGAATGATGACTCTTTTTCCTTGGCCCTGAAAATTATCTGCCATTACTTTATAACAACATGGTTGTGAAATCCCAAACTAAGTGACACAAGTTAAACTATTTGCTCACTTTAAAAAAAAAGGCAGAAGACTTAGAACACTGATAACATCAGAAAATAATGGTTCTTAATGCATTTCCTAATGTGTCTTTATGCATTCACTATTTATTTGGTCATAAATAGAAAAGACAGTAATCAACATTTCTTTAGCCTCATTTTGACATTTCAAGGAATTCAAAGCTATTTCATTTTTTTTCCTTTAGACAATGAACTCAGGTTTTTAGACTGGGCTATTTCTTTCAACTCTCTGGTAGTTACTAATAATGTCCTTACCCTATTTATAATGTATTTATTGCAAGTTTTATCATGTTTAACAAATAAAATGAAAAATAAATTAAACAGAAAATAATCTGGTTTTTTACCTTTTCATTTGCTAGCTAGAACTGCAAATTAATTTCATAAGTTTAGCAATTAAGAAACCTATGATATTTGTCTCTTCATTTTATAAATGTTTTAAATTGCATAAATGTGGAGTATAGAATAATTTTATGTTTGCTAAAATGTTGTTTTCACCCTTAAGAGCATATACTTTATATATGCCTGTGTTATCTGGAAAATGTGACCTCCCTTTGGGGAAAGTTTAACATTACCCTCCTTGGCTTCAGAGCAGAGCCTTACATTTCTTAATGCAAACCAAAGTTTTTACAGCCTCCGAAAGTCTTCTGTTTATTCACAGCCACCTGAATCCTGATGGTATTAAGAACCAGTGGGCATAGTTATACTGTGCATAAGCCTTTTGTCTAGGTTCACATGTTCACATGTGCTGAATAGTGTCATCAGCATGGCAGTGTTTGTGCAATTGTTCCCACCTCATGGATACAGGTCTTTGTAAACAGTGCCTTGAGACRGAAGAACCTTCAGTGTTGCTTTTCCAATGGGTGAGCAGTTATATTTTTTGGACTAAAATTAAGGCTGATTAAGGCAGATTGGTTATTAGATATTTGCWGAGGTGGACATCTCTGTAGTGAGCAGGAACACAGCAAGCAGACTTCAGTTGTTAAAGGGGCAGCTTGTCTGGGAGAGCCAGAGAAACCCTGTGAGGCAGTGCAGCAATGGAGATGCTGGGGTCTCCCTGCCTAGTGAAGATTTACACTCCTAATCCATAATATTTCATATTCAGGAGCTGGATAGGGGGTTTTGGCTAGTTTTTATGGAATATGTTGTACTGCTTTCTACTGAGAGCTGAATATATTTCTAGAGCATAAAAAGTTAATAAAACGACAGTAATAAAAAGACTAAAGTATCATTCAACTGTGACAATTTTATTCAAAGAAACAAAATATTCTGTTTTTATTTCCTGGTTTATAGAGCAAACATTCTTATTTTAAAATAATCTGACTGTTTCCCTCTGAATTAATTTATTCTGCAGAACTTGTAGGAATGACCCAATTATGTCAGGAAATGCACACACAAATTAGGTAACTATTCCATATGTTTTCATCCACTGTTATTTTACATCAGTATCCAGCATGTACCAAAACAACTGTTTGCTGTGAAGGCATTATTAGTTCCAAACAGATGAAGAGATGTCACATTCAATTTTTTTTTCTTTTTCTCACATCTTTGTTCTAACATGATGGTAGCAGAAGGTAAGAAATCTATGAGTAATTGTAAGGGGAAAAAAAAAGTTAAAAATAAAAAATGCTACTTACAAGTCTGCATCTTTTACTGACAGTAAGATGAAAGACGTGTTGTCTCATTAAAAGTTAGACACAGTATCCAACTACTTCATAACATTTTACTGGAAAGATGTAATAGATTTTAACAAAATATTAACGACTTTAAGTGGTATTTCCTAGTAAATTTAATGCTTCATATCTAAATCAGAATAAGTACTTAGATGCACTACAGTTCTCTGGCTTGTTTCATTGACCTGAGTTCATTACATTTAAAAAGCATTTCCTTTTAAAGAATTCAGTTTATATTTATTCGCACATTTGGACAAGCATCCAGTCTTGAATTACACATATACTTGAAATGGTTCAAGTCCTTAACGGCTTTCTGAGTGGAAAAAYTTTTTGCTTTGGTGTGTATGTGTGTATGTAGTAGGGAGAGTAGCAGTAAAAGCACTGGAAGGGTCCAAGGCCAGGTCAGACAGGGCTTTGAGCAATCTGGTCTAATAAAAGGTGTCCCTTTCTATGGCAGGTTGACTGGAACTGGATGATCTTTAAGGTCCATTCCAACCCAAAGCATTCTAGCATTCTATGACCACTAGCAAAATTAAAGTCCATTATTTTGAGTCCTTTTTTCTTTTTTGTTGTTGTTGTTGTTGTTGTTGTTGTTATTGTTGGTTTGTGTTGTTAGCATGTGACTTTATTTGTATTTACACTCATGAACTGTGAACATCCTGCACTTTGAACTGGTTTTGTTCCTACTAAGGATTACTATCATAACTTCTTATATTATAAAAATGAGCTTGAGCTCCTTGGATGAATGCAGTATCAGGTGTTCTCTGAAACCTTTGCTTCAGGCTAGGAAGTTTTGAAGTACAAAGATACTCCTGATATTATATGTACTCTAACAAACATATCRAGACAGTTAAAAATTTTTAAGTATGTAACAGGAAAGTATTTGTATGCACACCCATATCCAATCTATTCAATACTTGAATATTTTATCTATTACATGATAGTAGAAATATCCTCAACAGAATTAAAATTCTAGAAATTTTTTTCTGCTTCTTYGTCCATTTCTCTATGTTCTCTATGTACTGGTAAAAATGGCTTACCAGTAAATTTGAGAATGCCAGATCCTCTGTGAATTCAGTCTTTATTTGCATGATGAGTTTTAGGTAATTGTGCATCCCAAGCGAATGACCAAATACTTTAAAGTGAAGAACAAATTGTATGAGACTTCAACCTTACTTCTGCCAGTCCTCCTAAGATTACTTTTASGCCTAGGAAGCTTTGACAGGGATGGCCAGTAGTGATAAAAAGGAATCAAAACAATGATGGGAGCTTTGAATAAAATAAAAGAGCTTTGCAATAAGTGCAGTGTGAAGGGCATATAGGAACTGTCATTTCAAAGAGGCTAAGTGACATGTCAGTGGCAAAATGGGTCATGCTAGAAAGTATTTCTGTTCAAAAGGGAGTTCAAGTTTGAGGATAAGGAGCTGTTCAGCAGGCAAATGCATTTTGAGCTACTCTGAATTTGAAAATGGACATTCTTTGTTAGCAGTATTTTGGTTTGCTTTTTACTGGAAAGAAACATCTATTCAAAACAATTTCTGTCATTACCGAGAACAAATTGGAGACTGATATAGCGGAGTTTATCCTCYATTATTACAGTTAGGGAAAAAAAGAAAAAAAAAGGAAGAGTAGAGTTTTTTGGTTTCTCTGCTAAAAGCTGCAATAAATCAATTCTAAAGCAGTTGTTTACCAGATAGGAGATGTGCCTAGTAGGCAATCCCAGTTAATAGAAATTTCTGGAATCTGTAAAGTTTAAATGAATTATTGAAATGTGGTTTTATGACAGTTCATTAACCCATAACACAGTCAGTTTATTTAGTTTAGAACTGTATTTCAGTCAAGCAATTTTTTTGGCAATGACCAATATGCCATTATATTATTGTCATTTAGATAATAATTTTTCAAATTCATATMATCTTTTCCCTTCAATCTCCATTTTAGTCCTATTCTATGCCTTCCCTGGGCTGGTTTTACATTATCTTTTGGCCAACATTTTTTCCCTTCTAGATGAGTGTCCCTGAGCAGTAACAAGCTCAATCAAACTTCTGATAGAATTGTATTTCCCGAGCCAGGTAGAAACTTCAGAATCTGTTTCTGTAGTTCATAATGATAAAGTAAAAATAATGGGTTAAAAAAAAAAWYTAAAAATTTAAAACGTAAGAAAAGGAATTGAAAGGATTTTCTCAGTAGATAATGAAAAATAATTTAAAATGGATAAATTCTATACCCTAACTGCTAAGACGCCATGTTATGTAAAGTGATGCTTCCACAAGCCTTATAGAACCAAATGTACTTTGGATGAAGTATTATGTCTTAGAGACATGACAAGATGTGACACCTTATAATACATGACAAGATTTCTCTGAAGGCTCAGAAAGGGCCTGAATAATAAATTCCAAAACTGTATTCCATCTTGGATTTCTGTGACTAAAAACTGAAATAAAATATTTGTTCCAATAATGTCTTACATTTCAGTCTGTTACAGGGTTGCTCTAAAGAATTCTATTGATATTTTAAAAAGCCCAAACAAATTAGATACTTGGTTTTAGATTCCTAAATAATTATGTTGTGTTAGCAGTGCAAATATGGATTAGATATCTTAGATATATTAGATATATTTAGAGACATTGATCTTAGGGATATAGATATATTAGATATATTTCTGCAAACAGCTCTATTCTGAACATTCCTGTTACTTTGTAAAATAGACCTAATCGTGACCAAAACATATTTGGTCACTCAGGAACAGTCAAACTCTAAAGATTAGATAAAAAACAATGCAATTTTTTGGAAAGAATCCCAGGAAAAGTAGGAAAGGAAAGGAAAGGAAAGGAAAGGAAAGGAAAGGAAAGGAAAGGAAAGGAAAGGAAAGGAAAGGAAAGGAAAGGAAAGGAAAGGAAAGGNAAGGAAAGGAAAGGAAAGGAAAGGAAAGGAAAGGAAAGGAAAGGAAAGGAAAGGAAAGGAAAGGAAAGGAAAGGAAAGGAAAGGAAAGGAAAGGACATAAGCTTTTTAAAACTGCATCCCAAAAGAAAGGGTTTTTTTTTAATCTGTCCTTTTCAGTTTA
Organism: Cardinalis cardinalis; assembly: GCA_014549065.1. NCBI lineage: Eukaryota > Metazoa > Chordata > Aves > Passeriformes > Cardinalidae > Cardinalis > Cardinalis cardinalis. Next base: position 1,280,707 of record JACDOX010000052.1, read on the forward strand.
AATTTCTATCATGCCACCTTAAAATTAAAAAAATATACTGTGGAATGAATAGCAAAATAAAAAAYAAAAATAGGAAAAAAAATCCACARCCCATTCTAACACATGCTCACACTGTCTTTGATTTCACTGAAAGCTAGATCAAGYTGTGGTAATTTTAAGTGGACTGGAATAAGTATCCTGGGATAAAGAATCATACTTTTATTTTATTTGACCTGTTGGTGTTAAGAATGTTAAGTTTATAAGTACSTTTTTCTGTTCAAAAACCCCTGTAATTTTTCTGTAATATTTTTCTCTGATATGAAAATTACTTTGACCCCTTTTGACATGTCTCTGTATATTTAATGTCATTTAAATAATTTAAATAAAGAAAATATTGCATCTTTTTTTTCAAAATACAAAACTTTCTATCTTATTTTGTATTTTTAATTGCTTTGGGACAAAAATGCTCCATCCCAGTAAGACTATATAATATTAGGAAATGGAAATGAAAAGCAATCTTGAATATCTGTGAAAGACAAAATTGGAAAGTGACAACAAAWTCTAGATCTTAAATTATTCACATCAATTGTACAACAAAGAGTAAGAAAATTTTAATTTTGTTACTTCTCATTAAGCAGTGGCAAAAACAGTGTTCTGAGGCAGGTCATGTAATTTTATTTTTCTGTAACTACAACCAGCTATTCCACAGGGATCTCATATATGGAAAACCTCTTTGCAGATCTGCTGCACCATTTCATTCTCCATTGTGCTTTTTTCTCGTGCAACACGGAGCTTCATGTGCAGACTGTTACACTAATTTGTGAAGGCTCAAAGATTTTGAGATAAGCCTGAGAGGCAAAGTAGAAAAATAATCATTTGGTTAAGGGAGAAGATATGAAGTGTTTGTTCCAGTTTAATCTTCTGCTCTATACCAATATAAAAAAAGTAATAGTAAGGGTTCTAATCAGTGTTAGAATAACACTGATTAGAATCCCTTTCTTGACACTTTTTATGTTATTGACAATTTCCACACAAAATTCACTCGAGAAATAATTAACAATTTTTTTTCAAACAGGAAATAATATTTATGTTTTGATTTTCTCCCTGTATTAAAATGTGTGCATGAAAATTTTCACTTCCTTTWCTTGTTCTCCTTTCATCCAGTATCTTACAGTATTTTAGATTTTATAGGATATTTGCTGTGCTTTTATTTTCTTTCTACTGCCTTAACCCCCATATCATGACCTTCCCTGCTAAGCTAAGGGCCACAGCTTGAAATTAGATTCTTTTGGTGAGCCGAGGCCTTAATCCAACAGATGAATGACATTTTCTTTTTATGAGAAATYGGTTCTTCAGAAAGATTCAGAAAATAAAAAGCTTTAATGCAGTTTATTTATCAAAATTCTTCGTTACTAAACTCTTCCTKTTTTTTCTGTTGGGTTGTTGCCTGTTTTTTCTCATGATACAATTACAGAGCTAAAGATTTTAACAGCAGCTGCCACAGAGAAAACAAGCTGACTGTCATCTTTCTTGGTTGCTTCCTGGCCAAAACAAGTGGGAAAGCCACTTGCAAACACTCCARAAGTTTTCCATCTAGCAAAAGAAAGTATGAATTGGGATTTAAATCCAAATCCAACATACAGCTGTAAAAGATGCTGTAACTAAGATACCAAATTAGTTTTTTAAAATACTTGAAATAGTTGTTTAGATAGCAACAGAATATTATTATTAACTTCAGTGAATTATTTCAACATCTCTGTAATAGCTGCCTAATGGATTCTTAATGTTTAACAATACCAGTGGTTTCTAACCCTTTACTACAGTAGCATTTYATAGCTGTTGATGGCTTCAGCAATTGTCAGTTGACTTACATAATTTGAGTAACAAACATGACATCTATTTTGATGTTGGTTTATTTTTGCACTGACAGACTTGAGAACAAGTGTTCCAAAACCTCAAAGTGATTCCTTCAGATCCCAGGAAAGCATGTCATCTCTGTTAGACAACATGTGCAAATTATAATCTAGTAAAAACAATGGGTTTGTTGTGTTGACAAGTTTTAAACACTATGTAATTTATTTATATAGCAAAAATAACTCCAAAARCTAGGCTAAAATATGGGTAAAATATGACATTAATTTCTTCTGAGAGGGTTCTGTGAATATCTGTTGACAGCAAAAGAACAGATTCTGAGTGGGCCCGGCTGAATATTTCCTATGAAATTATTTTCTTTTTAGTCACAACTGATCTTTTCATGTTGAATGGACTGAAGGTATCAATTTGTCTGTAGCTATTACATGGAGGGATTTCAAAGTGCACCCTTTATTTATCTTGACTTTATGCCAAGATCAATGATAGATATAAACCACATTTTCTGAATCCTTGTTTCTATGGGTAGGTAACCCCCAAGAAGCCACCTCATGCTTTAGGTAACTGTCCTATTTATGTCATCAGGATGCAGAGCTTTTGAAACCCTGCACAGCATGCCTGCTGGCAAAATCTATTTATCTTTGTAGTGATATTGGAGTATTTTTTGTCTTATCTCTAATTTTTCTCCATCATTTAAGTTATCCCTTAGCTTTGTTTGTCTTGTCTTTTACCTCCTGTATTCCCTTCTCTTTTATATGAAGTCTGTTTCCATTTCAGAAACTATTCCAGAGGTTGATTCATTAACATGAGAACCACTTCAGACTTTCTTGTGCCCAACAAGACAYGCTGTTCTCCTAGGAGGAACAATACCCTGAAAATATTTGTTACCACCTGGGCTGACTAAGATTCAATGTCATTTTAATTGTTGCTGTACACTTCAGTAGTCACCCAATACTTGGATGTTTGTGAACATCAATCAGGGATACAAATGCCAAATACTTCTCTGCTCTCATAACAAGTCCTAACATAGACTGCCATATAGACATCAGCCAATAGCTTGGCTTCATAGCTATTTTTAACACTGTCAMAACAACAGATTTTTCTGGGGAACCGCAGTTTTACTTCTCTGGAGAAAAGAACAAACTGTTTATCCTCAAGAGACGTACAATCTAAATGGTTAAAGTTATGATTATAAAAAATGAAAATAAAACTGTTTATTGAAATTATTGTTGCAATAATTTCTCCTGTCTCAGCTTACAAGGCTAAACAAAAAGWATTTAAGGATAGAGAGACACATTACTATATGTATAGCAAGTTCTTCAAGAGGAAATGTGTAGATGGYGTTTGATTCTTTATTTACTTTAAAATGTGGTTTGTGAAATACTAGGTATTAATGCATTATTAGTAGTTGATAATAACTTAAAAACAGTATGAGATATTTTGTATCTTTAAAAACAGTATTTTTTAAAGTGTGGCAGAAGTTTTAACCTATTTAAAACCAATAGATTACTCACAGAAATAGAAATAYGTGTTACATCAATCATGTAATTCATTAAACTTTGCCAATTTTTTTTCTCCTCCTTTTTGTGTGTGGGTCTGGTGTTATTACATCTCTTGTGAAGAAGCTTTCATGTAGTACATATATCGAGTTACTACCTGACCTGAAGAAAAAAAGMGAAAATAGAGAAACACGTAGTTTTTTCTACTAAATACACAAAGTAACTTTAGCAGTAAGCATTTATTAGAACAATTATGTACTACATTTCCATCAATACTATTCTTGGTTTTGCAAGTATTCTATAGTATAAAGTGATGTTCATATTTTTCCCCTTCATAATATTAATGAAAAACACAGGATAAACACAATTTTTGAGCATGAAAATAAAGGACTGTGAATGAGTTTCAACGCCATGCAAAATTGGGAAATAAATTTTGATGAGCTATGATGCTGAATGATACATACGCTTATGAATCATCATTGGCAATGATCTATTCTTTCTCAAATTACAGGGTTATATGTTGGAATTTTAAAGACTCAGGGAGAAGAAGAGTACTCTGTTTTCTCTGGGGCATAAAGTAGTTTACATAAACTGTAAAATGCAAATATTTCCCTGACGATTTGTTTTCCTTGGGAAATTAAGACCTTTTAGTTGTGATCTTATTATGGAAGAAAATAGTGCCTGAATTTCAATTCACTAAAACTGATACCACACACTGCATACTGTGTTGCTTGCAGAAATATTTGTTACCAGGGATTTGAGGTGAATTATGCAAATTAAGCTGTAACAGAAACCAGATCCAATCTTATGAGTCAGAAARAAAACTGGATAGACTAAGTGCTTACACAAGCATCAGGTATTTCACACTGGCCCAGAAAATACTTATTGTTATTRTTCAGATTGCAGAGGAAACATTTGCATAAAATCTGTATTATCATATAATATGCATGAGTTTATAAATCTCTGGAGTGAATGTTAGAAAAGAAAATATTCTATTTTTTATTACTTTTTTATTCTTTTTAATAAATATAAAGATATATGTATTTGTAGTTTAAGCTGGTTTCAGTTCCTTAATTTTTTCCATCTACTGTTCAAGATTAATTTTTGCATTCTGACACTTCCTATTTTTTTATCTGAAAATTCATTTATTTACAAGTGAGAAGCACAACAATGCCACACAACATTTTAGTCCTGATGCTTCCAAGAGGATGTGCAATTAAGAGATTTTGTTCTTTCTCAAATATGACAAAGAAATGCACAAAAATTTGGGGTTTTTTTGTTGTGGGTAGGTGGAACTTTAGGAATTAAAGGGCAAGCATGTATACATCTGCTATCAACAAACTACTTTCTTTCCAAAGGCAATTTAACAATCAAGTACCAAAGAGAGACAACAATTTGCAATCATGATACCAGTGAATCTGCTACCCTTCTTCCCAAACAACAAACCTATGACTGAAAAACACTGACTGAATCATAAAAAAAAACAAAAGCACCATTTTCCTTGGAAAATAAAATTTTGTAGATTCTCAAAGAGATAAAAAACCCAAGGCTCTCTGCCAAAAAGAATCACGAAAATAGTCCTTTGGGTACAGGTCCACTGAGTACTTTCGTTTTATCTACCCTTGTCACAACCTGCCCCTGAAGAAGGGATAACTGAGGTTATTGATAATGTCACAGAATCACAGAATTTCTAGGTTGGAAGAGACCTTTGAGATCATCGAGTCCAACAAGTTTTAACATTTCAACTAGATCATGGCACCAAGTGCCACATCCAGTCTTCCCTTAAACACATMGAGGGATGGTGATTCCACCACCTCCCTGGGTGCTTAGAGTGAAACAACACTCAATGACCAGTGTTATTTAAGGCAGGCTTATTTTAGAACAACTTGGTTGCAATTTTGAAAGGAGGCATACAGCTATTTTAGTTCTTATCTATAGAAATATGACAATATATAAGTATAAAAATATCAGTTAAGAAAATAAATAAGGAAAAGAAAGAAAGGATAAGAGTAGATAGTGAAGAGGAAAGATGTCATCACCCATAGATCCAGCAATGGGACTTGCTTAAATATTGATGTCCATTGGTCAAAGTGGTAGTTGCAGAATCGATCCATCAGGGTTGAGAGGAGCTCCTGAAAAAGATTCAATGGTTTCAGGTGGGAGCAYCCAAGTACCTCACCTGTGGGGGAGTTTTGAATTGTCTGATGCAACATGTGCAGTTCTCTGGTGGAAGGCCCAAGATAATGAGTGTGGGGGTACTTCAGGGTTCTTTGATGGTTTATAATACCTTCTAAAACATTACAGCTGTTCTATAACACCTTCTAACACATCACAGTTCTTTCTCACACCAGTATAGTTGAGACAATTATGCCTTATCAGAAGGGATGAATTTCAGGCTTATTCATCAGTCAGTCCCAGGCTATCAAGAACAAAATCAGTTGCAGGGCTAAACTGCTTTATCTAAACAGAAGTTGGTTTGGTGTGGTCATTTTCCAGTGGTGGATGTTCCCCCCCTGCACCTGGACTGTTCTTACACAGATCAGAGGTCTCATCCCCACACACCCAAAAACTCTCCCACTCCCTTTAGGTTGTGGGGTGAAAACGTGRCCTCAGCAAATCTCCCACTGCTTTTGCAAACRGCCAATCTTYTGAGTCATTAACCTTTAACATTTTAGTCTCTCACAATCTAAGTACCTAAAAGTGTGGGTCCCAGTTATGTTCGTTTTGTAATTGTCTCYAGTAATTTCTTTATGAGAGGTAAAAAGTTGATTTATAAATATATATACCTATTGAACTTCAAAGAAAAGTCTAATTCCTGTTTGCAGATCAGCTTTGAGTTTTCTAGGGAAATATTYTGGATAAATGTGTCATTATTTACATGCAGCATAGTACATGTGCTAAAGACTTTGCAGGATTCTTGCTTGACAAGAGATTAGCATGAAAGGTTAATTGGTGCAATTCTAAYTGTTTAATGATGTCATAATTATGATGCTTTTTTACATAAATACCTTGTAACAATTCTGAGGAATTTTAGCATAATTTTGTACATCTGCAWATGTCACTGAGAAGAAAAGCATTCTTTGGACAGAGAAGCAGAAGATGGCAAATTGTGGTGCCACAAATGGCAGAATCTGGAAACAGCCAAATGATAAAACCTCTGTTCTCCTCATAGTGAGGAACTTGTAGATTATACATGGATTTGATTAAAAGCTATTTAAGGTATGTACTTCAGCACTCTCTTCAGCTGCCTGAGAAAAGATGAATCTGAGCTCTAAATCTACCAGACTTCCCTTGTTTGCTGGCAAAAGAAAAACACATCTTACTTAAATATTGTCACTGGTAAGGAACAGTCCATTTCCTTTAATTCCATGAAGAATACAATACTAGCTAATGTTAATTAGTAATTTTAGCTTGTAAAATACTTGGAGGACATTTTTTTCTTTACCATTTGCCTATCAAAATACACATCACTACCAGAAGCCAASAGTAGCTTTTGGTTTGAAGAAGACAAACAAAATTATTATGATTACATCGAATAGAAGGCAATAGTGCAGGTATATGAACATYTTATGCACAGAGAGCTGGACTACATGGTAAGAAATTAGCAGACAGTCACTTCTCAAAAGGAAACTGTATTTTGAGCAAATCCACTATTCTTCCATCTATTAACTTATTAAATATGTTTGAAAGAAGCATTTTCTTAATCAAGCAGTAAAGGGTGAGAATTCAAAAGAGGTTAAAAGAGCCATAGGTCCCTAATTATCCCAGCTCAATGTGAAGTATATTTCAAGCTATGCAATGTAACAGACCCCACTTAAGCATCTGCAAGCATTTAATTTCTAAGCAAGTAATAACTAAACTAAAGCTTAAAAATTAATTTAGAACCATATGACTAAGAATCATAAAATTAWATTAAATCATAGTATTCTCACAAGCAACTTGCTATGATTTCTTCTCCRGTGAACAGTAATCACCTTGTAYGCACTCTTCAGAACTWCTAAACTGATTTGGCAATGCAGCATTAAGATTTCTAGATATTCACATAATCACAGAATCATATAGGTTGGAAAAGACTTCTAAGATCTTCAAGTCCAACCTTTGCCTGATCACCCCCTTGTCAACTATTCCATGGYACTAGTGCCACATCCAGTCATTATTTGAACGCCTCCAGGAGTTGTCCTGGGCAGTTCATTCCAATGTTTAACAAAACTTTACATGAAAAAATTCTTCCTGATGTCCAGCCTGAACCTCCTCTGGCACAGCTGCAGCTGTGTTGTCTTGTCCTKTTGCTGGTTRCCTGGAAGAAGAWGATGACCCCCACCTTGTTACAACCTCCTTTCAGGTAGTTGTAGCAAGTGATAAGGTCACTTCTGATTGTACTTTTCTCCAGGCAAGAGAAAGCCATATTATATGAAGTACAATTCCTCTGTGAATTATTAATTTTTTTATATTTTTATTTCATTTTATTAATTATATAATAAACTATTATATATATTATATTTTACAGCAATATTTCTTTGTATTTAATAGATATGAAATGGAGAAGAGAGCAAGCATTTTAACTAAAGTTCATTAGATGACTGTGATCAAAGAGTCGAATAAAAAGCTGTGATTGCTGCATCTACATACCTACATATGCACGCATATGTGTGTGTGTGTATATATATGCCAAACTTCACCTTAAAAGATTTAGCAAGCCAGTCCCAAGTCCAGTGAAGTACAAAGGAAATTAGGCTGTGAGGGTTAAAAGATCTGATACATTCTCTGTCAGGCTGGACAAAAGATCATGGTCTAATGAGAATGTTGTCTTATTCCATACGCTGACATTACACTGTTGATGCTTTCAGCACATACATMTAAGCATCTAAAATTGAAGAAAACTACAGTTTTCTAGGGAAACAGATATCCTGRCCTCTGCTGCTGTTGAAACCCAGGTCTAAAAGCCTGTGTAATGCATGGTCTCCTCTCCAATTATTGTCACTCAGACCTCTGCACACATACCTACAGAGTAGGCAGAATGGATCAGAATTTATCCTGAGGAAAATTCTACATTTACATATATTTATAATGAAGAAAATATTTAAATCATTATTTTCCTGAAAATTAGCATACACAAATGCAGCATTAAAAAGGTAAAAAGTAATATAAATATTATAAGTAAAGGTAATTTCCATTGTGAATAGTCCAATTGAGTGAGGTCAACTGTATTTATCAAACATAAAAATTATAATAGAAGGAAGCAAAACCATCTCTCTCTATCAACATTTTTGTCAAAATGAATTGGTTTTGACTAGCAGGATATTCCAATGGACTACTCACTGTCAAAATACTAAAAAAAATCTCTTAAAAAATACCATTTCTCCCCCCACCTCCCTCCAGCCCTACACCTGTGACAGAAAATGTATTTTAGCTGTTTCTAGGCATGGCAGTCTTTTTTTTTTTTTTCATACTAGAAATAGCTTAAGAATAGAATATATAAGCATTTTATACAATCTACTACCTACAGGTTTCTCTTCAGTCCTTACTTAGCAATTTAAATATGGAAAAGTTTATCAGCTGCAACTTTAACTTCTTGGCAAGTCTGCACATCAGTTTGGTAAGAATCCTACTTCACCTTCACCTTAAATAAATAAAAATTCACAAAATCACAGAGTCACCAAGTGGGTCGAATTGTTAGAATCCCACAGTCTCTAATAACTGGGTCCCTGGGTCCCAGCTCAAGTCCCTGGGTCATCTGCTCCAGGCTCCCTGCTCAAGCAGGGTCACCCCAGAGCACATGGCACAGGATTCTGTCCAGATTATTCTTAATTATATATCAATTGGGGGAGACTACACAGACTCCCTGGTCAACCTGTTCCAGTGCTTGGTCGCCTGCACAGTAAAGTTCTTTTTAACCATCAGGTGGTGCATCAGCTTCTGCTTGCTGTCTCTTGTGTGCTTGCTTGGCCCTGCTGAGAAGAGCCTGGCTCCATCCTCTTGACACCCTCCCTTCCTAAGCAGTCTGTTTAAAAAATATATTTTAATGGTAATAATCATATTTATCTTGCACATATATTTAAATGCACCATAAAGCTGAGAAAGAAGGTGATATGTGCCGCTGTATTTTGAAATGTGTACAACGAGGAAAGAGGGAAGAAAAGTCTTACTGTGAAAATGAGRTCTCTTAGTAACTAGTGACTGTTCTGTTTGTGATTTTAATATTTGTAAGGTAGACTTAACTCTAGTGGTTCCATCCATATATGTTMTTCTATTCTATTTTTTAAATGTGTAATATTTCTTAAAAAATAAAAAAACCCAATTGATATAAGAATAATAGCAAGATACAATGGAGGTTAGTCCATTTATTCCTTTTAGTTTGAGAAAACCAAACCTACTAAATGTAACATCACTTGTTAGTGATCATGAGGAAAAATGMATTTTTTTTAGTAGAAAATTTATCAGTAGAGCAAGAATAAAGATCTTGTTTCAGGTTGGCAAGTACAACATTCTTGGTTTCAGGTGTCTGTTTTAAAAAGAATCCACTTTAAATTTTTAAGATATTTAAAACTTTGGGAAAGGAGTTTCAGATATCTGGAAGTGTTTAGAGCTCTTTGAACTTTTGCTGAATGGTGCCAGTCTAAACATTCAGACTTGCAGAGAGGTGAATTCTCCTTCTACGCAGTAAATTGTAAAGCATATTTCTTATGAATTATTATTGTTATTATTATGAATTCTGTTTTACTTGTCTGAAACATTTCTGAGTAATTTCTATTATTTACCATTAAATACTTACATTTATCTATGGACTCTTTGGAAGTTCACTGCTGTGACACAGAAATTATGGTAATCAGTATTTTAGCCTTGGTAAAAGAATTCTCCCTTTGGATCACAACAAAAAATTAATGGTTGAAGTCCAATTAGAAGTCTGGAAGTCTCTTCACAGATAAGAGTTAAAATTCTCAATAAATCAGTATATAGTGTGTGTATATATATATATAGATATATAAATAAAAATTATAAAGTTCATTATTATTAAATTAATATGGCATGTTACACTCATGACATCTCTACAGGGCATGAGTTAAACAGCAGTGCTTAAAATAAAGTGCAAGTTTTCTCAAGTGTGGCTGCCTATATGAAGTACCAGTATGACTATCAAATTTAAAACAAGAATAAAAAAAGCCAAACAACACCAAGGCCAAATAGGTAATAAATCAGTTATTCTGTTGTTAATATTTACAAGTATTGCATTGTAATGTTGGACCCACGTATTCCAATATATTCATCCCCCTCTGGTTGGTGCTGTCAGTCATTTGCACAATTCCCAGTGAGAAAAGGAGTATGTGTGGCATGTGCTAAGACAAATTAATGTCCAACTATCTGAAGTGAGCATCAAGTGACAAGGTATGGCAGAGAAGTGTAATTTTTACATTTGGTTTTGTTTTTTACTGWAATTATAAAAGGCAAATGAAAATTATTAATTTCAAAAGGAAAAACATACAAGAACACCAATAAAATGAGATGAGACATAGCTATTTTCACTTTCATGTGAACTTCCCCAGTTCTTACTGGGGAGGTAAATAGCATGGATATATATAGTTCATCCTGATGTAAGAAAATAAAGGAAATGTTCATAGGAAAGGGGGCGAAGTGTTTTCAAAACAAAGATACTATGTATCCAGTTCAGTATTTAAAAATTGCAGCAATAAAATATTAGGGTTTCCTTCCTCCTCTAGCTTGGTTACTCTGTACCATTATGGACCARCGTTCTAATGGATCTATTTCCGGTTGATGAAGTCGCTTTCAGTCTCCACGCATACAATTGACAGCTGATACAGAATTCAAGGGAAGATATCAGATCATTATATTAACATTCCTCTAACGTATTTGAAGATCMATCCAGTGACTCAGAAGACTTAGAGAATGCTACAGGAATACTTTAAGCCCAGCTAGTAAAAGTGCCTAATATTTTACATTTTTCATCCTGATTGAATAGCAGCASCAGCTTGATTTTTCACCTTCATTATATACCAATTTTTTTTTTTTGGGGGGGGGGCTTTCTGGTATTTCTTTTATAATCTTAGGAGTTCTTAAAAAGGCACTAGAAACATTGTAATTCTTGTGGTTCTTTGGATTGCGCATCAGACTTAGCAGAATACTTTTGAGAGTCACAATTGTATTCTTATAGTTGGCCAACACTGTTCTCAATCTCCTCTCCTTCCAAATACTTCAGAATAGAAGAGCTCTTCTATTTTCAGGGACTAATTTATCAATTTAAAGTAGTTAGAATACATTATTTTAATGTCTGTTTCCCGTTTTCCCCTGATTTTTCCATCTAGCATATGAAAACAGACTGTCTTTGCACTGTGAAGTCTTTAATYAAGCAGATAAACAATACTCTTATAAAAAATATTCATTATTATATTCATTTCCCTTTTGCAAKTCAAACCATCAACTGAAAATTTAAATAAATAGAAACCATGTATAATTTGCAATTAATTTTTCCCCACTCTCTTCATCTAGTGAACTGTCAAAATATTTGTTCATGACATAATGAGTAAGATTTTTTTTGCCTTTTCCATACTTTCCATGTTTTCTGCTGTACATGGAGGCAAGATTTCTGTAGCTATCAGGTTTTCTTCATCTTCAGAGGAAAAGTTCATAAATTTCTGTTTTCAAAACATGTTTTTGATTGGACATAAACCTATATTATACTTCACACTTTTAAGAATTTCTGGCACTTAAAAAGTCAAAATCATGGACTACCAGAAGATAAAAAAGCCTATCAGAGAAAAAAGTACAGAGCAAATTTAAGTATGCTCTGCTTCAGCTTGTATTAATTTGATGAAGAGTGTGATTCAAACACAAAAAGGTATTACTCTAAAAAAMCCCAAACCCCCTGCTTATTTAAAATTCTTAAAGTAGAAGTTGTAAACCATGCAAGAAAGAAACTGGTCAGGTGAGGATGTAAGTAGATATGAAGGGCAGGAGTAATTTGGAAAGTTTCATTGTCCAGCTCTCCACATTCCTTCACAGTTCTGGTGGAAATTTCCTATTATTGTGTATGACACAGCTTAAAGAAAGCAAGCTCACCCTGCACAAATATACATGGTGATTGTCTTCCCTTTCTTTCCTGTGATGAGGTCATACASTTAAGAGCAAGTTATATCCAAATTAGAATTGAGTTTAATCAAGCGTATAAAAAGGTCTCATTTGATCTTGGGATCCATATAACACAGAATCATTTGACAGGATCCATTTGACTTCTGTCTTCATATCTGAGGCCCACTTTGTGCAACCCAGTGGGGGAAATATTTTGTATTTCTCATCTCAGTGATCAACCCTAGCTCCTGCTCACTGAATTTTTCAGTTTCACTGAACATTATAGAATTTGTGAACATGGTAAAAAGCAAGAACAGAAATATTTGCCATTGTCTTCAGTAAATTTCATCAGGGATTCTACCTGTGCAAAGCATGCTGGATTTATTTTATGACTGTGATAACCAATGATTGATCAAATTTCCATTAGCTTATTCTGGCAAATTTTCATTCACAAATACTATCATATTATCAGTTAGATTTCTGTAAAAGTTCATCAAAAGAGCTGTGATCATAACCCTCAAGAACTATCTTGAATACTTTTGAAATTATTTCATTATCCTCCATTAAAAGGAGGATATACTTCCAGAAGTAATTTCTAAATTGTTGAATTTAATTATGTTTGCAAATCTTAAACAATGCTAACACAATCACTTCCACACTTCATAAGGTGGAAGATTTTCTACCTACAGGTAACTCAACCTGCAAAGGAAACTCTAGCAGAATACACTTCGTGATATTAGTTTTACCATCTTAGTTCTACAACTCTTTTCATACCTTCATTATTATCAGGGACACAAAACTCAGAGTCCAATGCAGAGCAAAAGATTGCAAAATAATTGTTATAGAAAATCCTTTCTAGTTTGTTAGCAAATAAAACTATGAGAAGCGGTAAAATGAAAAAAAAAATAGATGTGCATTCAGAAAAAAATCAAGGTGGTTCTTTGCTTGTGCACTGGCAGTCTTGACATTTCATTATATATGATTCTTGGCATTCACTTTATGTTAACAYATAATTTCTGAAATATCTGAGAAATAAGTTTAAGTAATTTAAATGGAGAAACACTATTTTATAAACTAATATTATTGACAATTGTTTAAGAAAATTAAAATCTGTATTTTACACCTCAGATCTCAGCAGTAGCAAAATAATAATAAGAAAGCAAAGCAACTGTCAAAGGGGAAAAATGTTAATTAAGTAATGGGAAAAATATAAGATTAATGAAGAAAACAAAGGGGGTTGATGCAACTTCTTACATGAAGGTAAAAGTCAAAAAGAAAAAAAACATGTTTATGTGTCAATTTTGTYCATACAGGTATTCAGGCTGGACTGATGGGCTGAGGCCAACTGTTCAAGGCTCACCAAGGCCCAGTGGTTCAGTCACAGCAGCCCCCTGCAGTGCTGCAGGCTGGGGGAGCAGTGCTTGGAAAGCTGCCCAGCAGCAAAGGGGGTGCTGGTCAACAGCTGCTGAACATGAGCCAGCTGYGCCCAGGTGGCCAAGGAGGCCAATGGCATCCTGGCCCGTGTCAGAAACAGGGCAGGGCAGAGATTGTCCCCTGTACCCGGCACGGGTGAGGCCACAACTCAAATCCTGTGTCCAGTTCTGGGCTCCTCACTGCAAGAAAGACATTGAGGGGCTGGGGTGAGTCCAGACAAGGGCAAAGGAGCTGGGGAAGGATCTAGAGAGTAAGTCATGAGGAACAGCTGGGGGAGCTGGGGTTGCTTAGTCTGAGGATGCTCAAGGAAACATTATCACTCTAAAACTGCCTGAAAAGAAGTTGTAGACGGGTGGGTGTCAGCCTTTTCTCCCAGGTAACTAGTGACAGGACAAGAGAGCCTTAAGCAGAGCTAGGGAAGGTTCAGGTTGGACAACAGGAAGAACTTCTTTATGTAGAGTTGTTAGGCATTGGAATGGGCTGCCTAGGGAGGTGGTGGAGTCACCATCCTTGGAGTCATTCAAGAAACAAGTGGACATGGCATTTAGTGCCATGGTCTAGTTGACAAGTTATTTATTGATAAAATATTGGACTCAATTGCAGATGTCTTTTCCAACTTAAATGATTCTGTGATTATGTGGAATAAAAAGAACCATGGATCTTAGATATGTATTACAGTACTACTTAATGGAGAATACTCTTATTGTTAAAAAAAACCAAAACCATTTGATATAAACAGGTGGTTCACTTTCCAAGTGCCTCAAATATTATTGGGTCAGTGAGGTCAATGTAGAAACAAGTTTTAGTCCAAAGCATTGCAATGCATAAATTCTAAAATGTTGATTCTAGGGAAAAAAAAGATTATTTTGATTTGCACMGTAACATAAAATCTACAGTTATGAAGAACTTATTGTTGTCATCATTTCAGATGTTTAAACAGAATAAAAACTTTTTCAACAGTTTGATTCTGTTATCTAATTTTTGTGACTATATAATTTCTGAACTGCTAATTCTTCCAGAAAAACAAAATGCCTAACTTAAAATTACAGCACTGTATGTGGTTGTAAAATACCCCATGTAGCGCTGTGTTGAATGATATCACACCACAAAATTATTATTCAGTATAATGCATTATTTATAGTTTGGGATTGCAGATGTTGAAGTGTATCATACATCAATAACTACTTTGTTGGCTATCAGTAAAGGTTGTTTGAAGGGGAACTTTTTACTTTACTCAAGCAAATTCAGAAGAAACAGAAAAAGAAACATTTTTCTTACAATCAAATCAACAAACTATTCCAAAGAAGTATCTTAAAGCRAGATAAAATAAACCAGATAAATAGAAATACAAATATATGTCAGAAATACTATATTTTAGAAAGTCCTCTTATGACCTTATTTTGAGTTTGATTGCTTCATCTCAGTAAAGATGTACCAGAGATTAATGAGATTCATGCAAAGGCGACAAAAACGATTAATGATAAGGTAAGATTTACATAATATGAGAGGTTACAGTGACAAAGTAATAGGAAAGAAGAATACTGTGGGAAGYTGAGTAACTTATGAAGGACAAATGGAAATGGATTACTTTCACTTTTTAATTTAGTTTTTGTCCTGAGTTTAAAAACTCAAKGAGGAAACTAAGGCCATCCCCTTTTCTATCAAGGAGAAATAAATGTTAAGGGAGACAGAAGTCGGAGTCACAATTTTCTAAAGAGGTTTGTAATAAACACAACAATAATAATTAATAAGTTCACAAAAAGAGAATGTCGTAACCAACAAAGGCAAGGTATCAAGGGCCCCCTCCTCATCCAGGGCAATACTAAAATTGTGGCTGCCCCCATGCCATCTGCCACCTGCCACGTGGTGTTCATGAGAGCAAAGGATAGCGCACCAAAGAGGTTCTTTTTGCGGCTCAACCTCCTCCTCTCAGCCCAGAAAGAGTGCAAAACCGGGGGCAGAACAACACCTGGAGAGCTGGTTTGGACCAGGAGCTATTCTGCCGGGCAATGTGTGCTGGGCAAGCTCCGTGCCCGCGGCAGAGGCCGGGGCGGGCGGCGCTGTCCGGAGCAGCCCCGGCCTCTGCGGGCCTGGCTGCCTCTGCGCGGCTGCTGGGTCTCTGTCCCAGGGGAAGAAGATGCGAGCCATCAGGAACGTGTGGCCGGGTCGGGAGCAGGCTTGGGCACCACGTGGCTCGGCTGCTCCAGGGGTTACCCTCGCCCTCCACTTCCAGCAGCAACTGCCTAGCTCCTGCATAGGAGCTTTTCAAAGTKTAGASYCCATGGGCACAGAAAAATGATGCASTGATGGCGATCRGTCCAGGCAGCCCCTTCCCCTCCCCAGCCCCAGGCCTGAGAAGAATSACCACCTTTCTGCTTCTCCTGCTGCCTTGAAAATGTTCTCCAGAAACCATGACCTGGAGAAGTGTAAAATACACAATTGTGGTCACCTCCACATAATGCTAAACTCTGCCTCCTATCCCTGTAACTAGGACAGTTTTACAACCAAAAACCAACAGAAAATCTAAAGCAATACTGAGGCCTTTCTTTCAGGCTTTCCACACAGAGACCTTCTTGTTTATGGATATGTATTTACATTATGTTCATATTTAGAGGTTCTGAAAGACCCCTCTTACCAAGTTTCCCGATACTTTTCTGCTTATATTCTTTACTTGAGTGGCTGTGTAAGAAAATAGTCTTCAAACTATTATTCCCTCAGTTTATTCAGTCTAAAAAAGTCTAAAGGAGACTGTGAGATTATCCTTTATTCTTTTGAAAGACGTTTTCTCTCTTTTTTTTTTAACTTCCGCAAGAGTTTTTATTTTTGACTCTTTTAAACACTGATTGAAAGCCTGAACTGTATTATGAGATAAATGGCTATGAATGCTTAAAATTCAGACAGTGGCCTATGAGTGACACTGCATATAGATTTTGTATTCTAATAAGAGGTTAACAGCTCAGATTACCTCTTGTAATTCACATAAGTATTCCTGACACTGAAATTCATGATCCAAAAAGGTGATAAAAACATACCCAAAAGAGAGAAAAGAGAATACTGAGGAAAAAATATACTGTCACTCGAAGTAATTGATTTGGACAGTACATTTTGCATTAAAAAAAGTTGGGGTTTTTTTGGTATAAACTGAAGGTGAGCTGAGAAAGGATTCAGTCATCAGAACTACAAAAATGCATGTTAATTGTGAATAACATAAGGGGTTTGTAAGTTTTTATGTTCTCCCATTTTATGATTTAATTGTGATTCTATAAAACTTTTCCTGATCTGCTTCTAGCAGTGGCTAGCCTGCTACAAGGCTATTCATTGCTTCTCCATAGCAGGAGAGATGAGCCTAAATCAATCTCTACATTTCCTTWCTATAAGAGTAAAGATGTTTTTTTCAAATAGCAAGAACTTTTTGCTAAGAAACACTGACTACTAGCCAGATCTAGAAACAAGAGTTTGGAGCAAATTATGCAATTCACTAACTCACTAAGGCAGCTCCTCTGTTGCAAGAYACTAACTAACCTGGATATTTAATGATGTGTTCCAGTTTGTTTCCAGATGTTTGCAGATTAAGCTGTAATTTAGYGCATTAAAGTTCATTGATTTATTCAAAGCCAGGCATAATAGTATAGAAAATTAAAATAGTAGGATTTTTTCATTATAGTAAATAAAAAGGTTTCTTTTTTCCCCTCTGGTTTTAATGCAATCAAATACCAATGATTTTTATAGGATTTTAATGGGTGCAATAATACATAAATATCCAATTCTATTATTAGAATACATCAATTTTAAATATTGAAATGCAGAAGGATCATCAACAAGGTTGTTTGCTGAGATGCTAAGCTTTAAATTCAATTGCACATAGAAATGGGGTTCATCTGTAAATTTTGAAAAAAAATTAATAGACCTCTGGTTTATTTGGTTTAATTTTCTGTTTATTTTGGTTTAGTTATTAACCATTTCACATAACTCTAGCTAAGTGCCTCAAATTAATTGTTTAATTATGTCTGTTGGCAACAAGAAACGGATTAAAGATAACAAATCCAAGCTCCAAAGCGCTACCTGTGAAGGACCAGATGATGTTAACTAGTTTTGCCTGTTAGCTATGGAGAAAATATAGACAACTAGATTACACCAGACACAGAACATTGGATGTCAGATGACATGTATCTTATTTGATRTGCTTTACTTCAGTTTCTAATACTTTTTTCTCTAGATGCCTGCACAGAACTGCTTAATAAAAATAGACAATCATGTCTACTCAGGAGTGTATCTAAAACAGGTGACATGAATAATCTCAACAGAGACAGAAGAAAACCAGCTGCTGTGGTTTAACACCAGCTGGCAACTAAGGCCCAGAGCTGCTTGCTCACTCCCTCTCAGCGGGATGGGGGGAGAAAATCCGAAGGGTAAAAGTGAGAACAGGTGGATTGAGACAATGAAAGTTTATTAGGTAAAGCTGTGCACACAAGCAAAGAAAAACAAGGAATTCATTCAGCACTTCCCAAGGGCAGTAGACTGTTCAGCCATTCCCAGGAAGGCAGGGCTCCATCACATGTAATGGTGACTTAAGCAGACAAGCACCAGCACAACAAATGACTCTTGTCCTTCCACCTTCTTCTTTCTCCAGCTCTGTATGCTGAGCATGATGCCAAATGATAGGGAATATTCCTTGGGTTGGTTGRGATCAGCTGTCCCAGCTGTGTTCCTTCTCGGCTTCTTGTTCACCCCCAGCCAACTTGCTGGTGAGGTGGGGTGAGGAGCAGAAAAGCCATTGACATTTTATAAGAGCTGATCAGCAGTAGTGAAAACATCCCTGTATTATCAACCCTGTTTTCAGAACAAACCCAACACACAGCCCCATACTGGCTACTGTGAAGAAAATCGGCTCTGCTGCAGCCAAAACCAGCACATCAGCATAAATATATTTCATTCTCTTCCTAATTTTTAAGCAAAGAAAACTATTTGTTTTCTTTGCTCTTCCTAATTTTTAAGCAAAGAGATGGATGCCTTTTGGAGATGCTTCATGCTGATCAAGTGCAACCATGTGCATATGTGATGGAAAAACATTTTTGTATCATATGGCTTTATTGACATCACAAGTAGAGAACCAGGTTTTTTTCTCTATATTCTTTATGCTTGAAGAATTCTTACTGGAAGAGGAATTCAGAGATAGAAGACAATATTTTTTTTCAGGCTTCTGAAACATTGCGCACAGTTTTCCAAACCATATTAAAAGACTACAYTTTAATATGGAAAATGTAAAACCTTTGTAAGATTTTATGATTATACAAATAAGGTAGTTAGATATTGCCTTTGCTTCATACAGATAATTGTCACAAAAATCTTGTTATAGTTGAAAGTTAAGGTAGGAAATAGCTCTAGAAATCAGATGTGCTTAATTTTTTTTACGTATTTCTTCTTTGTTCTTTTTCACTCATTCACAATAAAATGTCCTTTAGGACAGTATAGCATCTTAATACATATGCAATACTGTGAATTTGAGCAGCAAGTAAATACTATCTTTTCATATGCATGAATGTTAAAAAAGTATCAACCCCAGTGTCTTTTCAGAAGTGAATACTTATTGGCAATACACATTTCAATAATCTTAATGCATTCCAAGAAAAAMATTAAGAGAAAAGACAAGCACAGAAAATTTTATTTTAGAAAGATATGATTGATTCAATTTTTCTTATTAGGAATTTTTATATGAACAACAATTTTAACTGCAGTGTTCACATTTACATCCAAGACTATARGCAGGAAAAAGGGTGATTGAAAACAATGAACTATGAAGTTGTGCGTGTCTTTAGGCAAGTGAAGAGGTTCAGCCACTATGTTCCTTATTGTAGTTTCAAAAGGGAAGATCACAAGATAAATATCTTTTTCTTATGACTGTCCCTTAATGGATTGAGTTTCCTTGAGAATGATCGGCCAGTTTGTAGCAATCACAAAAAGCATACTACTGCTTCAAAACATAAAGCATTCAGGTTTGTTTGTAAAACCTATGCCTTTTCTGAGATTTGTTTTCTTAGGTCTGTTTGTTACAAACTTCAATTTTTTTTTTTACCAATTGCTAACATGACATGTATTATCTCTGAAAACCAAATTAAACTATACTGCAGAGCTTCAAAAATCATGCTCACAAGTAATGGATATTCATTTCAAAATAAGGTTTCCTAAAATTGTTTCAGAAGTCAGAATTTTTTTTCTTCTTAGAGTTTTATTTTATAGTTAAACTCAAATTTTTTGGTATTTTTTTTCTTTCACTATCATTTCTTAACAGGATCAAAGACAGTTGTCATTACATACAGAGTTCTAACAGCACTGCCAGCCATGAAATGAACAAAATACAGATATTAATAAAATCAACCCTTTTGTAAAGTATTTTATGTATTGAAAGTTGTACTCATTAAATTTCTTTTATTGCTTTAAAGCACTGTATTTTATGCAGCCTTGTCTATGAAATATAAAGCAGAGGTTTACAATACTTGGAGTTAAAATTGTATCCATAATTCAAATAAATGTTGCTGGGTGAAGATATAATATCAAGCATCTCTTCCAATAATCATGGTACCTTATGGAATAACTCTGATGTAGTTTACATTATTTTAGATCTCAGAAAAATTCACCAGTGTTGCATGAGTGAAGTTCAATTTACTTCACCTGAGAATGTTTGATTAAAAGACAAAAGATGTGAAAAGCAAAAAGAATATTGAGAAAAATACAAATAYGAAATAAGAGGTCTAATCTAAAACATTTTTTCTAACATATATTGCCATCTAAAAAAAAAGCCAAAATTATTTTAGTGTTATTTTTATAGTGTGTTACTGGCTTATGTTGCTCTGTTTACTTCTGCACTGGCTGCCTTTAGGCTTAAATTTACTGTAAATCCAAGTTGCTGAAGTAGGCATTGACTGTATCTCTGAAAAGCTACCTTCAGGGATCTGTGCACACCCTCAGTGCTTACAAGATTGATTTGTAGCTTCAAGCATAAGACACTTAAGGGAATCTGAAACCAGGATGGCCTCACAGGTGACGTTATATCCTGTGCAGGGTGAGATAAGAAGCTGGATGCTCTGTTAGTGCCCTCTGATGGGCAGCTCATGCAACCCTTTCAGATAATATGAATCAATAAAATATATACTTAAGATGACAATAATATATATATTTTAAAAAATAATAAAGTAAAAAAAAGGAAATGTGACATGCTAAGTGGAAAAAGTAGACCATGTTAAAAACTTGGAAAAATAAAGATATAAGAAATTCTTAGTTTTTACATCTGACAGAGGTGTAAATCTATTTATCAGAGGCAAAAAAACCCTAATAATAATATTTTGGATAAATCTTTTTATTAAATGTAATTTTTTAAAAGAACATTGTTCCAGTACCAATATGAAAACTTGTTATAACAGCAAAAAAACAAAGGGCCAATTAATGACAGAGGGAGGAACAGKAAGGATATTTCATCTTTCCTTAAACTGAGAGGTGTTTAATCTAAAGCAGGAGGTGTTTACTCAAGCTGTGGAAAAATCTAAATAGATTTTTCTACATTTACAAAATGAGTTACATTTCTYATTGTCTAGCTATCTTCTATCCGTCCAGGTGTTGTGTTAGAAGTAGGCAAGTTGTCAATAATGTTTGAAATATCACCACTTCATGCATACAATTGAATAACCCTGGGAGAAGACAGGACTGCTGCATGTTGATAATTTGAATATTCTGTGCAAAGAGGACAGATTTTCAAGAAATGCACTTCACCTCAGAGTATCCTCTAGATTGAGAGAACTCGTGTTTACATTTTCTCAATATATATCACATGAAGAAATACTATTATTTACAATATTGTCTCTTTAGTGTTTTATACATTTCTAGCCTGAATARCATGTTCTCTAAGGGCTCAGTTCAGCAAATATTACTGCAGTTGATTAATTTTACTTTCATGTTTCATCCCTTTGAAGTCAAATTCATCAGGAAGATGAATGCAAGTAATAGTTATATAGGCATTTGGAGAATCAGGTCTGGGATTTAAATATAGTAGATTTTGTTGGTCTGATCAATCTAGGAAACATTTATTTCCACTAGAAAACACTAATTTAAAGCATCTAAATTGTTTAGGACTGGGGGAAATTAATTAAATGACAAAATGGTGGGAAAAATCTTTTTGAACTGTAGGAAAAATTTCTGTGTGTTTAATACTCTAGTGTATGASGAACAAGTCCTTAAGCTTTCTTTGACATAAAATAGAGTAAACCACATCATCTGGGAAAACAAAACCAAAGCAATTATCCAGAGGCTGATGTTCCTTTCAAATTGATAGATGAGGAAAGAAACTTGACTTTTTCACTTCTTGATAGCATTTGATAATTTCTGATTTAAGACATAAATGAAATTTTTAGGATATAATGAAATTCTGTGGTATGGTACATTGTCTTCTTTTCACACTACGTAAGTTGTTTAGAACATTCAGAAGCTTATTCTTCTATAATATATCTTCTTTGAGGTAACATAGACATGGATTTTTCCTTAGTATTTTGCTCATGGCACTTATATAATATCTTTTATTGAAAGTTCCTACTTCCAGTATTAAYTCCCATTTTCAGTATTAATAGAATTTTGCATTAATGGGGGCTAATCTTTTCTTTAAAGACAATAAATAAATTGCATATGTTAAGTGGTTGATTTAAAATAATACTTATGTAGAAAAAATTTTCCCTCGAATAGCATTATATATATACACACACCCCACTATATATAGAGATATATGTATATATACACCTACACACTCCTAATAAGGACCGCTTGTAGAACAACATGACTGCTACTTAAATGTAAACCTCTTGCTTATTTAATTCACACATTGTATTTTATTTCRTCTAATAAAATAAAATTACTACATTCTGAACTATTCTACTTCCATCATGTTGTCTTGCCCAATAATTACTTTTTAGGAAGTGCATATCTCACAGTTTATAGTAAATGTAACTTATTTCCAAAAACTGTCTGTGGGAGGCCCTTTTCAGTACTATTACAAGCAATCAGGTAGTGAAAGACCTTTAAAGTAAACTCTGAATGAYCTGATAAATACAGTTGGTAAAATGACCTTAGAGTTGGAAAGACTGCGTGTTTGAACKCTCTGCAGAACTTGGCATCATTTGATGGAATAGCACATCAAGCTTGGAGCTTGCTTGGTCACAGTCTCTTCAGTATCTTTGCACTAATCACCAATACATCAGATTTTTGTATGTTTGTCGCCAAARTCTGATCACCTTTGATCTTCTTTAGTTAAATATAAAGTTAGGGTTCTGAATGTACTGTGTCATGCTAAAGAACTGTATTTTTGTTAACATCATCTCTTACTGACATCTTTGTTTTAAGACTCAGCACATCATCAGACAGGATCTTGTGCTCACTTTACATATCCCTTAAGGAAGGTCTCATCAAACAGCTGCTCCTTATCTGGAGGCCTAAGCAGGTGTTTCTAATGACACCATCATTAGGAAGCTCAAAAGAAGAGCTAAACATACATTTATTGCTGCCAAGCTTTAATGTTTATTGTCTGTTGGCTTGTTTATCTTGGCATCAGAATTTAAATGTGGACTTCTTATTGCTAGGGGTACTTGAGTTTAGATTAAATGTGAGGAAAAATTTCTTCACATAAATTGTTGTCAAGAATTGGAATTGGCTTTCTGCAGAAGTGGTATTGTTTTCATATCTGGAAGTGTCCAAAAAACTTTTGGGTGTGGCACTTAAGGACATGGTGGTGRTGCAAGGTTGACATTTGGAATTGGTGGTTTGTTTTTTCTCCCACAAATCTTTCTATGTAAGAAAGWTCTGTCAAAAATGTGTCTAAGTAAGGACAATTAATATATATGTATTTCACAAATACAAATTAGTGAATTTGATAAATACTTGTAGGTACAATCATACAGTTTCATCTTCTTCCTTCAAGTGTTCTGTCTCAGTGTGGGTTATACAACTATATATATAAAATTTTCAATTTTAAATTATACAAGCTTGTACTTAATTGTGCACAACTTCAACAGAATTTTCGTTATCATATATTGTGTCTTTTAAAGTGAGATACAAAACCTTCTCAGGGAAAGAAAGAGCTAACAAAGTAATATAAAGGAAACTGGAAAAATAAAGCCTAAGGGATAGAATTTCTTCTTTAGATACAATCTTTACAAGGAACAAGAGATTAATTWTTTGAATATTTTTTTCTTTGAAACAGTTGAAATACATTTCCTTTACTGATCTGCCTGTTTCATGTCTCCTACAGAAAACATCTTTTATAATTTATGTCCAAATATCACTGTTTTTTTCTCCTGAATAATTTAAAGCAGGATCATTCCTGCTTGCTGCTGAACAGTTTGACCCAAGTCCAAAGAAGCACTAAGGCTTAAATTCAAGCCTCCAAAACATAAGACTAAAATGAATAGGAAATTATATGATTAAGTGGTTTGTTGGATGAAGGCCAGAGTGTTCAGTATCTTGAAGACTCTTGGGGAAATGAATAATCCAATGTAAGAAATAGCCCTATTTTAAGAGTATGCATAAAGATCAATTGTACCAAAACCAGAATTTTGGATTTATAAATTCACCTGAACTTTAATGTTGTGGAAGTCCATGTAACAGTGTTAAGGAGACTGTGATTTTAGTGCAGTATTAACTGTACAGACTTTGTAATTGGATTACATCAATTTGCCAGTTTCATAGTCTTCCTTCTTCTCTAACCATACAAAAAATTTGAGAGAGCCTCATTTGGAGTTGCATTGAGCCTGGCTGAGCAGGGATTAATTTTCTCACAACAGCCCTCCCAGASCTGTGCTGTGCACTGGCAGCTGGAAAGGTGCTGCCAGCACAGCAGTGGTTTGGGTGCTGCTGGGCAGGGCTGGCACAGCAGCAGAGCTGTCTCTCAGCATTTCCGCCCCATCACAGGGCTGAGAGTGGGCAAGAGCCTGGGAGGGGACACAGCCAGGCCAGCTGACCAGAACTGACCAAAGGGATATTCCATACCATGTGATGTTAACTCAGATATAAAAGCTAAGAGGAGGTGGAAATGGTGGGGAGGAGATCAGGCATTTATTATTTGCAATGCTTGCCTTCCGGACTAGCCACTATGTATGCCAACAGCTCTGCTTCTTGGGAAGTGGCTGAACATTGCTTGATGATGGGAAGTAGAGATTAAACTTTTTTTTCCTTTGCTTATTCATGCACAAACTTTTTCTCTTGTCTCAGTAAACTACCTTATCTCAGCCTGTGAGTTATTTTCCATTTTATATTCTTCCTCCAGTCCAGCTTGGAAGAAGAGCAGTAGGCACCTGGGATCAAGGAAAGGTCTATCCACTACAGAAGTCACTGATTCAAAACATTTAATTCCAGCTTGTTCATGTAACAGTCTTAACAGCCACCTTGGCTTCTCTTGTATAAAAATTAGACTTATATGGTCTAGATTGGAGAATAACTAAATGGTGTTCAGAACAAGTTGGAAGATTTGCCACAAAATGTAGTGATTAAAACGTCACGGTCTATCTCGGGAGCAGTAGGAAGGCAAATACTCCAGGAGTCTATAGTGGGGCCTACGTATTTTTTAATGATCTGAAGGAGGTGATGAAGTGCTTGATTAACAAGTTTACTGATAACTCCAAATAGAGTAAGGAGTCAATATGGTTGGGATAATGACTGTTGCCAGATGGACCTCGACAGGCTGGAGGAATGGGCWGCCAGGGACCTTATGAAATTGAATCAGAATAAACTCCTGTAGGGATAAATCTATGAAGTTCACAAGAAGACCAGGTAAAAATTATGCAAGAATTAGTTTTTGCATATAGTAAGAAAACCCCCAAACTCCAATGTCACTGCAAAACACAGTCTGCATATAATAGAGTTTAGAAAAATTGAACGACAAAACAAGAGTTCATTATTTCCTTCAAGACTTCTTTCTGTCTAATAATCAAGATAGACTTCTGTAGAGGCATGAGACAGGTGGAAGTATATGAGAAAAGGCTATAAATAATTGACTGAACTACCTTGTGGCGAGCAAAACCCAGCTTTTATCAATGAAGTCTCATGATAAGAAATCTCATCTATCCCAATATTCTTAAAAGGATTATGGCAGCAATAAGAACAAAGTGAGTTCCTTAACATTTCACAAGGATTAATTTTTCATTATAAAAAAGAACTGAGTGGCTGATAGAAAATGGAACAGACTCTACACATTATCTTAGAGCTGTAGGAAAAAGCAAAGATAGCATCTTATATATTTAATTTCCTATTTGTATTAGTGTCTGGTTTTAAAATATGCATAAATGTGTAATAAAAGCAGATTAAAAACCAACAGATAAAAAAACCAACAGCCTGTGAAGAGATTTGTGAGCCATGCAACTAAATCCCAAGGGCATTTTCTTATGGATTTCTTAAGAAAAATATTTATCTAGCATTGCCATCCATAATGTATTGAGGTCAACAAAAATTAGACCACAGATGGTTGGTGAATTTCTAAGAATAGCAAGCAATAGATATTCTGGCTTGAGGAAGCATTATTTATTTATTTTATCAAATCATGTTTCTAAGACCTGCTGATTTAGAAAGCTATACTGCTTATTCCTATATGAGCATGGATACAGAAACAACCTGTTGTTAATGGAAAATGCAAACACTTATGTACTTCTAGTTCCTAAGTTCTTGTTTTAATCTTCAAATTTCTTTTTCATAGGAATTTTTATTGAAAAAAATTAATGAAAACTGAGGAATCAATCCAAACTTTTCTCCAGCTAAGCAGTGCAGGTAAAAAAAACAGTTTATGCATTRCCCTGCTCTTTCCAGGTTGCCTGGCCCTGCTTCCATTGCCTCTGCATTTCCTTCCTGGCATTTAGTTTGMCCAGCAGGTCTTGACYCAGTCATGCTGGTCTCTTGCCCTTCTTCTMTTATTTTTTACATCTGGGGTTTTAGAGCTCTTGTTCCTATGAAACGTTTCCTTAAAGATTTGCTATCTCTGTTCTGCACCCTTATCCCTGAGGGCACTTTCCTATTAACAAATTATTTGAATAAATAAAAATTTGCTTTCTTAAAATTCTGGGTCCTGACTTTGTCCTTTTCCTGACCCATATCCCTCAGGATGCTTTCCAACTAGTGCCAAGTTGGACTAGTCACTTATAATATCTCTTAACATTAGTGACAAAGTCCAGTTTTCTGATTGCAGAGTGCAAGAAGACATTAAGGCAACAATCTCAAATTTTGTAGAGGTATGATATAGCAAAGTCAAAAGGGTTATTCATTTGCTTAAAATTAAGGAAGTACTTAAATATTTTCATAACCTGAGATCTGTGAATCTCTCTAATGTCTATTAGTGTTGATTCCAGKGAAGACAGTGCAATCAACTTTATAACATCAGATGAAACTCARATGAGTTTTCCCCAGAAACAGCAAAACTGATAAATTCTTGAAGCTTCTCATGGTAATTTAGAGTCTAATTAGATGGAATCTCATGGATTACTTAAGACGGTTTGTACATGCAAATATTATTACAGCTTGAGTTTTGTATGTGTTAATGTAGGACATCAAACTTGTTAGTATTACCATGTGATAGAAGGAACAATGTTGATGTTACTAAAGATTTCTTTGCAATCTGAAAATTATGTTCTGCTCCTAGCTTTGATTTACCTTTGGCAAATCAAATCAAATCTTTTGTTGTTGTTGTTGTTGTTGTAGGTTTTTTTCCTCCCAGTTATTAATTTAGGAAGCACAAGAGAACTTTGGAGAACTATCTACACTAACATCTAACCTAAATTATAAGACATAGTTCTGTGACTTCTACAATATTTTTGTAAGTATGCTTCAGGAAAAGGTCAAAAAACCTGGAAGAGTTATACAAAAGTACTTAGACCAGTACTTTAAGATGCTGAAGAAATCATATTGAAACATGAGTGAAGATTTGCAACAGATACTCAGAATATCTTTCCAGTTTCCAACAACATGGTGTTCAGGGAATTAATATCTTTCTATTTATCAGTTCTGGAAATATAGACACTTAGTATATATTCTCCCCATTTTTTCTCAAGAGGAATAGCAATGTATGATGAAGGAAAAGTACTAATAAACATAATTATTGCTATTATTTTTCTTTCACCAACATACATACTGTCATTCTCTGCTATTCATTAAAAAAGAAATACTTCACCATTTGTTATAGTTTTGTGCTTTACCAGATAAAAATGTCTTCTTATGTTTATTAGGAGCTACACATAACATTGCTTGAATAATGCAAGCTTATATTATCTCATTCCTATATCATATAATGTAATTGTAAATGACATGTGTTTGACTTGTCCAGGAAATTTATATGATGACAATCCAGGACAAAACTTAAACCAGCCTGTGAGGATTTTAATGTAGGAAGGATTAGAATAATTTATACAACTGACTTATCTCAGACCACCAAAACATTTAAGATCTGAGACTATTAATCTTTATATAGATCTTGTACAAAGAAAAGACACAATGAAATCTACATCATACTCCTTGCAAGTCTTGTGCCATGGCAATTTCCAAAATCAAGGTTAACCTTTCATTTTGCCTTTATGTGATCAGGATTACATATTAAATGTCCCTGCATAATAAAGGAAAAATCGATTCAAACTGTGTGGCTTAAAAGTGCTTCTCTTCCTTGAACAGTCTAATGTAACAACGTATTTTAAACATTTTGAACTACTTTCCACTAATATGCCAGATGATAATGGTTATATATCAAACCCTGTAATTCCCTGAAACTACATAGATTTATGTCCACTAAATTAGCTGGTTGTAAAGTGTTTAGYGAAAACAATAAACATTCATTCAGTCAGACATAATTCTATACTTATATAATTACTATGGCTTGAAGCCAGCATTGACTGGGATTCTGGAAGTTTAGTGTAGGCAAAGGCAGGCCCAATACACTCAGAGGTGTAATTGTGATTAAGATTTCTTTAAAGACTGTTCATGGTATGGGTCTCATCTTCTCGTACATCTGCAGATTCTTACTTATCCAAAAAACATGGCAAAATTTTTAGATGTCTGTCCCTATGGATGTGTCATGTTTTCTGGTTTGTTTACTGAATTGGAAAAATGTTGCCTTTCTGTTTTCTATTGCCTGTTGGAATGAACCAGAGACTCTTTTCCAACTTCATTCACAGTATCTTCCTTCCTGCCTTGAGTACCGTAGTTTCATATACTTCAGTAAGTTCCTGCTTTAGCATCTACTTTGGGAGAGAACAATTTCCTGAGAATGTGCAGCTGGGGACTTCAAGGTTTTCTATGCTCTTTTTTTCACACTCTCTACTACTTTGGTTTTTCTCCCTTTCATTATAATATAGGCAGGTGATAAACTTTTTTTTAACTCATGAAGAATTTATTTCCCTTGMTACTTCTGAAAACTGTGTCTTTACTGTGTTCCTTTTTTTCCTCAGGAAATTGACATATTTTTTCCCTGTAATAAGTCTGTAAAGTCTGAGATTTTTTTCTGCTTATCTTTTTATGTGTCTCTCTTTTCAGCACTAAGCATTCATTCTTTGAACACTTTAGCTAGTGCTCTAATGATCACTGAAAATTTAGAAAAGTGGTATTTATTTATTTTACTTATGCTGACACTCAGTTTTGTTTAACAGTTACTGCTGTCTCTACAAAAATCTTGCTTGAAATAATGATATCAATGACACTCTTATTATCAAAGATTATTGAAAATATTCAATGACACTCTTATTATCAAAGATTATTCAAAATATTCACACAATGATCCAATCATTGCAGTTTTTGTATCATTAATTTGGCAAACAGTAGGCTTTGCACTGAGTTGATCAACTGCTCTTTTTAACACTTTTGGGTTTGGAAACTGTGTGTGAAGAGAAAGCACTCCATTGTTACCTTGTAAATCTCTGATTCAGTCCTCATTTCAGACATATTTTTCAATTCATGTATTGACTGTAAAGATTTTTTTTTCATGTTACACAAGCATCAATATCAATCTTCTTTTGCTTATTGTGTAGAATGTGTGATTTCCCTGGGCTGAACCTGGCTAGCAGCCAATCATCCACACAACTCTTTGTTCACCCTCCTTTCCCATGGGATGAGAAGAAAGTAGAATGAAGGAGAGTAGATGTGGATCAAGATAAAGGAAGTTTAATAGGTGAATCAAAAGTTGTCTGCATAAGCGAAGCAAAATAAGGAATTTATTCACTGTTTTTCATTTCCAGATAGATGTTTTGTTGCTTTCTGGGAAGCAGGGTCTCACTGCACATAATGTTTCCTCAGGAAAACAAATGCCATAACCATGAACATCCCTCCTTCCTCTTTTTTTTTAGACAGTTTGGGTCAGGTGTCCCAGTTTTGTCACTTCCAAACTTCTTGTCCCCCGCCAGCACTCTTGTGGGTGCAGAGTGCAAAAAAGAGAAAACCTTCACACTGTGCAAGAACTGTCAGTCATAGCCAAAACACTGGTGTGTTAGCAAAACACTGAAGTGTTTTATTCATAAATCTGAAGTACAGGACCATTCAGGCTGCTAAGAAGAAAGTTAATTCCATCCCACCATCCCATAAATTCCATCCAATACAGTGATACAAATGCAATATGCCCTTTTAGAAGAGATCAGTGTGTTTTCATCTA
The DNA here is from genome assembly GCA_014549065.1 of Cardinalis cardinalis. Classification (NCBI taxonomy): domain Eukaryota; kingdom Metazoa; phylum Chordata; class Aves; order Passeriformes; family Cardinalidae; genus Cardinalis; species Cardinalis cardinalis. The sequence continues at coordinate 1,311,214 of JACDOX010000052.1, forward strand.
AAGCATCATTTTCCCTTTTGTGTGATTTGGCCTMATTTATTGCACAGTATCAATCAAAACCTGAATGGAGAATCAATCTCCTYATGGCAGAGGAGTCTCTGCCATAGTTATCCCTGCATCATTTAAATGCTAATGACAGCTTTTAATGAACATACTTCCATAATACTTAATATGCTCTACTATATGCATATATATTTAATATATAGAATATATTTTTAGATGTCATTTTTCTTAATTATATTATTATTTATTTAATATGACATGTAGTGTAGTATAAAATAATGTAGAAGGGAGCAGTGATAAACTAGTTTAAAAGTTTGAAACCTTATCTTGAAAACTAATTCAAGGCATCAAGAATTTGAAGGTGCAGGTTTAGTGATAAGTATCCTTAAAAATCATGCAATTAGCACAATATRCTTTCAACTTTGAACTCATATGTGAATTGAATCAAAACATATAGCTTTGCATGCATTTATATATGACATCAGTTTAATTTTCATATTTATCACTATGTTGAACTGTTTAGCAGACAGTCAGCTTCCCAGGAGGGTAACATGGATTCATGCTTTCTATTTATGTTCTCTSTTTTCTTAAGTGTGTATACACCTACTTCTCAACCAATGGGGAATACTCTACTACACAAAGTGTATTTGTCAGGAGAACATTGGCTTTTTTCTAGAAATCAGGCTTGTAATTAGATGTGCCAGGTAATTCTAAAAAGTGGCACTATTACATTTTTTGTAAAATGAGTCTTTATTTCAAGTGAAAATTACAGTGATTTCTCTTAGAACAGAGCATGCTTGAATYATTTGTAAAACCAAACAAAAAAAGTCATTGAAAGCACACATTGTAAAGAACAATGGAAATTCAATAGTTCAATAGTTTTTTCTTATTTTTTCACTCAGACTCCAATTGTCTCTTTAATGTGGAAAACTACTACTATGAAGGGAAAGGATATTTATCCAAACAAAACTAAAATCATTGTGTGCATCACAGTGAACACCCTTCACTGAATAAACTGGTCAGCATRTCTTCAGTCAGTTCTAATAGACTGTGACTTCCTTCAGTGTCCTGTTAAGTGGTTTTTGAATCAAAGAAGGTATTTCCTTTATTGGAAGGCTTTCTTATCACAATTTGGCTTTTCATTCAGTCTGTGCTACTTTCAGAGTCTGTGTTAATGTGTTCAATCTTTTTGCAGGCTTTCTTCCTCCATCTTCCACCTGGGCTAATAGAATTCAGCCCACAAGTGTAAGCAGAGATGTGTTTGTAACCGCAGCTTGTCTTCTAGATAAACACCTCACTAAAATATCCTCATGTTCTGTAAAATTAGTAGACACTCCATCCTACCTTCACACTGTGGACAGTCCAGTATCACAGTGCAATCCAATCTAAGTCTTGTGCTRTCCCACTGCTCAGAGGCTTTTGTTCACTATTTTCTTCATAGTTCTCCTTTAAACAGGAATTGCATCCTTCCAACCACCATCGAATTCTACATGGGGAATCTTTTATTCCACCTGCAATGTATGTGAAGTATATACATCTCCTTCWATTACTTTGTTTTTGCTGAAAATGATATCTTTATATTTTCTTATTCARTATGAAAAAGTAAGATTAATGGAACCTATACTATTACTGGTGTTATTACTGACATCACTAGATCAGTAATTTATTATTCCTCTAGTGAAACTGTATAAAATAACCTTTTTTTCCCCTCGAATTTTTCATTTCTTTTTCTTATTTTTATCTCACATCTTGATCCTACTACCTCCCTATGGTTACCAGGTTTTTGTTTGGAAATCCCACATTCTCTAAGTTGCACTTCTGTATTTTGATTTCTTTGCTTCTGTATTCTAGTTGCAGTTTCCACCTTTTTTTTTTTCCTAATAATCACATTATTTTGTTTGGTTTGGGTTTTATATGCTGCCCTCATAGTTCTTGTTCAATGTGTTTGTGTACCCTGGGAACAGCCCTTGCATGTRAATTAACCAATCCTTGATGAAAATACCTCTTTACAGATGGGTTGCAGCTCTACCTATTGTTCAAGCCACATGCATGCGAACTTGTATTCTGTAGTTTAAATGAGAGACTTCAAACAAATTTCAGCTCCATTTAGTCCTGCTTCCTCTGTATTTGCCTGCTGTGGCTATGATGGTCTGCTGAAGAAAGTTTTGGTTTTCCCCAGTTTCCTATGCCATTAGGGTAAGTGAATATCTGCACTCTTTACTRCCACAAAATCTGCAAAAATAGCATAACCCTCTTCAGTGATTCAAACATCAAAAATATGCCTGTTATGTTCTGTGGGAAAGCCAAGTTACTACTGAACTTTCATCCCTTTTGTAGCTATCCATGTTTTCATTTAAGTTAGCAGAATATTAGTTTTAAAGTTATTAAAATGTGCTTGATCTGTCCAAACAGTCCTCAAATAAGAGAGGGACTCTGACCAGACCACTCAAGTCCTGCTCTCCCATACTTGCTTTTAGGTTTTAGGATCAGTGTCCCTCCCCTGGGTTTTCTGATTTTATACACTCTTCCTACTTGGAAACTGCAATCACCTGTTCAGCCCAGATGTCACTTGAGGTTCAGTACTTTTTCCTTTAACTTAGAGTGATGTATTTTCCTCCCACGTCTTACCTGCCTTTATCAGGAAGTGTTCTGAATGCAGAAGATCTCATCTCTTCACCTAGTGATATTATTACCTGTAGCTGTCAGGAGCAGAAACTGAAAGAAATACTGTCCTCTATCCTGAAAAAATCCTTAGTGAAGATGAATTCTCCAGGGACACAGCTGAAATTGTAAAAAGAGCTTTTTAAGAAGACAAGTTTGAAATTCCTGTAGCTTCAAGATTAATAAGAAATTATTGTCTGCAGTGAAAGGAAAAAGAAGTCAATCTCTGCCAATAATTTTCCCTTTTGCTGTTGATCTAAGAATAAGGCCTTCCCTTTCTTTGACCTCTTAGTAACGGTCTTTGCAGATCCCAGATCAAAGATTATCAAAATACTAATGCATTTTAATTCTGTTTCCTTTTTCACAGAGAGGGGAAAGAAATAAAACTATGTMAAAATTCAAGCAAACAGGGATCGAAAGTCTTTCTGGAAAGTTATGGCAACATCATGTCTAACAAACCCCTTAAATACCTATATTTAAGTGTCTATATATTTAGAGGCATAGGACAGAGAAGCTTTAGGTCAACACAAAATTGACTTCTGCAATGATATACTTTGTTATGTGAGATATTAAAATTAGTTATTAAATGGAGACCACCTGAGAGTGGTATAAGAACATTCTAAATGTTGCTCTTCAAAAATTACTTGCACTGACGGTCTAAAAAGTCTAGTCTAAAAATTAGAGTAATAAAAAACTTATTTTAGTTCTTTGCCTACTAAGTGGAAGCCCAACTAATAATACCATAAGATCATGCTAATCAACATWTGGATTTTGAGTTGAACTCAAAATACAAGTAACTCTCATTAAGTTACACAAAGTAAGTTCATTAGTTTTGTGAGCTGTAAGTGCTCTGGGTTACTTGTTTGCTTAATCATTCACTGAAGAACGTGCCTACATTCTGCTTCTTGAACATAAAAAAGTTTCAGCAGTGTGAACAGGATAGGTGGATGTGCAAAATTATTTTAGTTAGCACTGATGAATGTCAGATGACTACCCCAACATACAACATCTGCGGGAAGGTAATTGGGAAGGAGCTACCCARCTTCAACAGAGCCAATGCTGCCCTACAGTGACTTGGGGAAGCAGAACAYTCATAGTTTCTCTATTTATTTCTCTATGTCCTGTATGGAAGAGACAATATCCAGTCTTAAGAGCTTTCCTTACCTTAATATTGCCCCAAAAAGCTACACTTGTTTCCATTTTGACTAGGGAGATACACAAACAAAAATGTGAAGCAGGGTAGCTTGATGTATGACAAAAAAAGCCAGAAATTTATATATATTAGCAGTTTTATAATGTTTCATATTTCWTTATGACTTTGGTCTTCCTATGCAGGTAACACATAATATTTGGAAATAAAATTTCTATAGATGATAAACTCCTCTCATGATACTTTGTCATACCATTAAAAAGGACCAATACAACAGGCTTATGATATTCTAAAAATCTGCTGAATATAGACCTGGGCTTGTTTGCTTATTTTTCTATTATGTGGCTTAACTTAGTTAAATTGTCTTGTCTCTGTTTTTACCTTTATGAAGAAATATTTAGTGAATAAAAATAAAAGAAACTCAAAAACTCATCAAGACTTGAAAATTTTAGATGTGGATCACAACTATGGAAAAACTAAATCATTAAAATAGATTTTTTGAAACTATGAGGATTGAAGAGTTTTTAAAAATATATTTTTTATTGAATCTAAATTTCTCACAGAGRTATTGCAATAATTCTTACAAGCAAATAATGTAGTTAAGCTAACTCCTATTAAAAAAATTACCTACATTTTAAAATCAATTAAAAGTCTGAGAACTGATGTGTGCATTAGCTTTTAATGTCAAACAATACATCAAAGAAAACATAAAATAGCAAGCAAGAAAACTGACTCTTTKGTGTTGAAGACAAGACCCTTTTATAAACAAATTAATGACAGAGATAGTGTTTTTCACTCACTATGCACTGAGACATAATGAATTTAAGGCCTCAAACTGAAATATATTTTCCTCCACAAAGCAAAGTCATTTAAAGAACCATTGATTTGTTACACTTTATGATGACTTTCTTCAGAGCCAACTTATCTTACTTTTCAGATAATAAATAATGCACAAAGGAAATAAAACAATGCATGCACGCATAAAAAAACCTCACACATTCATATGGGTATTTTTTCAATGGAGTAATGTCCTTACTGACTCATTACCTAAGGTCACTTAGGTAATGCACAAGATTTATGAAATCAGAAATATTTAAAATCTTACTTTTATTTACTAGTGTAATATATTTATTCAGGATAAATTGTTTCTTAATTTTAAAAATTCCTCAGTATTTCATGTATGTGTGTATTTTTTGTTATAATATGTTTGTCCRTCCCAAGTGCAAAAATTTAATGAGTGGATTTTAAACCATGTATCATTAATATAAATTAATTTGCTCAGGTTTGAAATATTGTCCTATATCAAGTGATAYAGTCTTTAACCGGGCTTTCTATAATTATACATAATTTTAGTATACAATTAGAATTGATAAATATTATGAAAGAGTCAGTTATCTGACTGTAACCTTAAAAACAATTTTTCATTCTAAATGAGTCATTAAGGATTGCTAGCTCATCAATGAAGAATAAGAATCCTCCCACAAGGAGGGGAAAAATTCTAGAGTAAAGAATGTCACAATTCTAAAATGGATGTTGACAAATCTGTCTCTGGAGAAAACTTTCCTTCTCTGTTGAATACATAGAGAAATCTGAACAACAAATTCAGATTAGAGTCCTAGGATAAGCTTTCAACTGGATGAAATTATTTTACTAAAACAGAGCCAGATGCTATTTTCTTTTTTACTTGTCTCCCCTGTTATGTCATAGTGCAGTTCATGCTGCAAGATATGTATGTAGGGCTTGGAAACAGGGCAGACTGATTGAAAGAAGAACCGTAGTAAACAGACCTGCCATAAAGCCTCCAGCCTGGGAGCACTGGTGAAATTGCCCAAGGTCTCTCAAAATTTCCACAAGTTCTCTTTGTGTTAAATGTSGTTGCAGCCATACCTCAGCATGCAGACACTCTTTGTTTCTCTGGAATTTAAATCTAATGAAAACATGAGTAAATACACAAATATTCCTATAATTCATATATATGCATGTGTGTGTACACATAAACTCACTTGTTTAATTTGCTTTAGGAACAGTCTGTTCACTTTCACTTCTAGAATAAAGATGGGATATAAAAAACTAATTTTCTGAGATCAAAATTTCTCCCTACTTTCTAACCTGTTGCATTTTTGCYTTTTCCCAAATAATTTACCTCACTCCCTAAATTTCATGCTTTGTTCCTTACTTTCCTCCTCTTTCTAGATACTCCTCTGACCGTTCTCTCCTTGGTTGTGTATTTTACACTGTTTCTTTTGAAGTCAGTGGCAAATCTCTTATTGATTTCAGCATGAGAAAGATCACCTTTCACTCCTTTGCTTYTCTCCAGTTTGCTGTCTCTAATAGCTGGTAGCAAAATCCCACTGACAGTGGCTCTGATCTCTGAAGTGCTAGTACACCATGCTTTTGAGTTTTGATCCCAGTCAGATCACTTTCTGACAGCCAGAACTGTATCAAAATAGAAGCACTACTGTGCTGGAGGAAAAAAACAAAGCAAAACAGAACAGGGATTAGGAGCTATGTTTTATTATTTTCAGCTAGTCCTGAGTGTTACTATTTCTTGTGTCATGTGATTTCTACTTTTCAACTACTTTACTTCCTTCAGTGATCATGTTCATGCTATCATTAATTCCTTACTGAGTGCAGTAAGGGAAGGTGAAAAGAAAGCATAACAAGACAGAAAGCAGTACTTCTTAATTCCTGGAATTCCTTCGCTATCTAGCTCAGTAAAAGATAGATGAAGATTTTGGGGATATTTTTATTGATATGACTTATATCAATAGAAGATCTATTAAAGCCAACACTGTCACTTGCAATGATTTGKTTTTGGGTCTCACAATAGCAAGGGCAAATGGCATGGTACCCTGTTCTCATGTTGTCCTTGATACCTGTCTGAACTYGCTCTGTAATCTATCACCAAGAGAACCTTTCTCAGGATTACACATTTTACCTTAGCAGAAATATTGTTGGATAATTTTGGTCTGGAACATGAGTCCTGCATGTTTTACGTTTAATCTGAAATCTGATTTTGTTTGCTTGCATTTCTGTATCTATGTGTGTGTGTGTTTACAGGCACACAAAAATCTACACATAGATGTGCACACACAAATATAAGAGAGAAAGAGACCATGAACAAGTGCTACTGTGTGTGAGAACACCTTCAGTTAAAAGGTGTTACTTTATGTTATCAGCAATAAAAATTTATATCTAGGCTGAGAAAGTATGAACTTGCATGACGCCTAAAATCTTACTGTCAAGAGGAACCACTTATGATAACACTTGAAATCTTAAAACTGTATTTCCATAATCACATTGGATGAAGCTTCCCATACCAATTCATCCCAGATACAACTGATCTATTACTGTGTTACTTTTCTGCATGGAAAAATTGTGAAGGAAAGTCAAAAATGAGATAATAAAAACAGTTAAATGAACAAAAAGAGAAGAGATGAATATTCCAATTAAGAATACAGACATAACTTTACAAACGTAACAGCTGGGGGGTTTTGTGTTTGTCAACTTAGCATGCAAGACATCTTTATTGTTAAGAATGTTTAACATCTGTTCATTAAAAATCAATTTTTAGTATTACTTAAAATACAATATCAAAAATGGTATTGAATATAGTTAGTCTCCCCAAAATAACGGTTGTAAAATGATTCTCATTTCCTCAAAAGATACAAATTTTTGATGTCAGAAAAAAMCCCTCCAATTTTGAATGGAAATTAATAATTGATTTGGATTCTTTTCCTCTTAAAAATGTCATATAAATAAAACTGTTTTTTAAAATCTAAGAGACAAAAAATATAGACTAGATTTTAAATACTTGACTTGATTCTTCAGCATATTTAAAACAAAACTTTTTGTAAAAATATCCRCTTGGAATTTCTTGATAATTCATAAGAAAAGCCTTTCATTGTATTGAAAGCCATTTTGAAACTAACTCAGCTGTCAGGTCTAATTATATACATATAATAAATTTTGAATAATCTGACCAATTTTGCAGACTCTGGAAAAAGGATAAAAGATTTCTAGACCTAAGTAAAACTTCAGAAGTCACAAAGACAAATCACCTAGAAATTACTTTTACTCTGACATATTTATGGCATTATGCTAACCTTTCATTACAGAATATCAATCATTTTGCGTTAGGTTACTAGGTGCTCAGCATCATTTTCTATGTTACAATTATCAATTGCTTCATTTGGGTTTTAATCATAGGGTAAAATTTTTATTTTTCTTTATATATGACATATATATCATTGAAATTATGCTTGTTGACACAATATCATACTGTAACACATTGTATTARAAGGGAGTTTCCTGATTGCAAAACCAGTTAGAATATATTTTCTAGGGCATTTTTGTTTCATTATTGTATTTTAATGATATAATAGGCTTGGTGGCCAAAGGTCTTGTTGAAAATTGTATATAGACTGTAAAAATATGTGACACAAAATCAACTTATATATTAAATAAATTAAGGAATACTTAAATAACATGCAATTTTTTTTCTGAATGAATGTGTCTCATATACAGCCATGCATTGTTGTTTGATAGCAATACCTAGAAAAATATATCAAACATTAAGAAAGCACATTTAAAGTATATACTTGTATTAAAATATATTTTTTGAGCGATCAGTAACTAAGAAAAGATTTTTTAATTTTTTCAGTTCAAGGGACACTGCTACTGGAGTTGTATCTGATGTCCTCAATTTAGTATAAATATAAGAACCATATAAACTATTTGGAAGTTGAGGCTCAATGAACTATTTTTTTTTTAAATTAACTAGTAGGTGAAGGTTGTATTAAGCMGCAGGGAGAGTTATAATAAATATTAATTTTCTTTTATTTGTGTCAAAAGTGAAAAAAAMCCCAAAAACTCAATGTCTAGGAAATCAGTAAGTTCAGCTGAAAGATGTGTTTACTCTAAGATCAAACTCAGACCACTTTACCACCTTAAAAATGGTTCATCTTTAGCAAAGGAACCTTTTATCTATGATTGCATATTTTTAAAAGGGACTTTAATTCAAAAAGAAACTGGAATTTGTCTAGTGAAGCAGAAAGATATTCAGAACAGCATATTAAATAAGCGCTCTTCTAGCTTTTTAATTAATAGASTATAAAGCCAAGGCTGATAAATACTAACAATTTATTGACAGCTAGTTTCATCTTTGATCCTAATTGAATTCACTTACTTGTCAAACGATACATGAAAGAGTGGCTTTATCTTCAGATGACTTCATTATACATGGATTTTATGAGCTCTGATAATTTTATTTTTAAAGACCCAGAAAAAGAAATAGGATTCAGTTCTTCTTTTAAGATCGACAAAATACAATTGCTCATTTATTGATYCTTCACCACATTCTGTTTTTAGGGGATATTGTCTTTACTGACAAAGTATTGGCTAAAAAGGTCTAGTAATTTCAAGAAAGCTTTGTTTGGGAATCCTCTGTAAGCTAACCCAAGACAGTTCCTTCACATGCTTATACTGTGTGCCAGTATTGGGAAATATCTCTCTTAGGRAGAAATGGTCCAGCTTCTGGGTTCCTGTAACATCACTATTTGTTGTTAGYCAAAAATATGTCTGCAAGGAGAGCTATTCCTTGTATAATTTCTGCTGCAGGTGGTTCCTGCAGCTTCTCTGAATATTTTATCAAGGTCCTTATTATAATTCATTATCTTGAGTTTCATGTTATGAGGTGTGTGTAATATCACTGAAGCTATATAAATTCTTTGATAAAAATATTTTATTAATGATTTATCTTTTTACATTTATTTAACAATGACTTTAAAAAAGTCATTGTTAAATAAATAGATTACTAATAATAATACTGTATTAGCAGCGTATAAGATTCATGTTTAAGAATCAAGAATATAGCTGATAGCTGAATCCTCTGGTGCTTTTATAACTAAAACTTGACCTGGTCCATTATGAAATTATTTACAGCATATTGCTTTTGTTGCTTTTGTTCCTTCCACTACTTGTCATGCAATTCCACTTGATTTGCCTATAGGCAAGTTCTATATTCAATGTATGGCAATCTGTGTGTTTAAATAAGCTTCTATTTCAAGCAAAATATTTTTAATTTTAGGTAGCAACTTACTCCTTTTCTCTAAAGACAATTTCAACATCCGATTTTTTACCATTCATTTGGGATAAGGGAAGTAAAAACTTTTATGCTAAAACACACAGGAAAATAATTTTAATGAGAATGTAAAGAAAGAGTCATTGCTCTATATATGTGCCAATGAAATGGARTTTACATGCCACATTTTTGCAGTTTATCAGACTTTATAAATTCAGGGAGAGGTATCTGAATTAGTCTCTAATGCACTATGTATATTTTTTAAAAATCAATGTCTGAGGATTGCTTCTGTGCTACAGAAAAAAATAGCTTTTAACAGCATTTTATGTCTGCTTTTGCTTTCAGATATGATATTCTCAGATATTCTCTTCAAGAATAAGGAGAAAACTTAGAATAAGGATGTCTAGGTTTTAAGAGGGAAAGTTTTATTGGAGGGGCTGTGGGGCAGCCTCTGCTTGGCGTCATGCTGGAGCAGTTCTTGGAGAACTATGGCCTGTGGGATAGACCCGTACCGGAGTGTCTGGGGAGGGACTGCATCCCACTGAAGGGACTCCGCGTGGAACAGGGCAGGAGAAGGGATGATCTGCCACAAACTGACCACAGCTCCCCACTCCCCATTTTCTTGGGAGCTCGTTGGTAAATGGTCACCGTGTACCTGCATGTAAATCAGGTATGTGGATCMCCAACTCCTCCTGTAACAGTTTTCCAGATGCACCACTGCAGACAGGCACTACAGGAAAAGCCATCAGCTACAGATGTTGCCATTTTTGGTAAGATGAGGAACAAAAGAAAAAGGTATAACAACCCAAAGTTCTGGGATAGTTAAACTGTTCTGTACAGTCTATGTTTTTGGAATAATGGACAGCTAAAAGTTTTGTTTTGGGGCTTGTTACAGTCTAGGACAGTGGTGGAACTTTAGTAAAACCAAATATAAATGGTTCTGTGTTCTAGAGGTGTTTAAATTTTTCATGGATTGCTTCCATAATTAGGTAACTGAATGGAGTAAATAAGATTTTTAGACTTCAGCTGTTTGAATGATAAATCTATACATCAGGTGACAGATGTTTTGGGGTTTTTAAGAGAATTTCTTTGGCCTCCTATTGATTATGTTTTCAGAAATGAAAATTAACATAAGGCAGGCAACAGAAGTCAATTGATCAGTTCTTTACAATTAAGAGTAGCTGCTATTCATAGATGGGTTTTAGGAAATAATGCWGTTTGAATCTAAATGATATGACATATATTAGACTAGTACACACAGTTGTAAAGACACTAATGTGAGGTAATTAACCTTTTACTTATATCCCTGAAGCTCTACTAAAACCACTCTTATTCACTTACTGTCTCTGAAGAGGTCATTCCACCAGGTTTCAGCTCAAAAATATTCATAGCATGAAAACAATGAGTGAAATCTAATATAATATATTGAGTGAGATTCTAATATATTGAGTGAGATTTTCTCAAAAGATCATGGAGTGAAATCTATCAAGGGCAGGTTGGATGGAGCCCTGAGGAGCCTGGTTTAGTGGAAGGTGTCCCTGTTAATGACAAGGAGTGGAACTCAATGACAATTAATGTCCCTTCCAACCCAAAACATTCTATGATCTGTGACAAGTGGGCATGCACTTGTGAGGAAAAAGAAATACTATTATATGTGAATCTAAATGAAGTAAAATTTATTTGCAGCTTATTTTTAGTAATTTTTCCATATCAGGACAAGCTCAGCCACTACYTATAACTTCTGTAAAAGATCACCTCTACATGACTGTATTGTTCTACTGGTTATAGAGCATGTCTCTTGGATCTTTTAAATTGTGATATAAAACCATTCTGCAGACTTATGAACTGAGAGGATACCRCCCACACTTGATGCCTAATTTTCCTTTGTTTGGTTGAAATTAGTGTAAGGATATTAATTACTTATTTCTAGAGGTATGACTAAAACTGATTTGTAGTGGATTCAAAATTTCAATGGAAAGTATATTTGATATATGATTACATGAAGTTTTGCTTCTTAAATGGAGRTGATATAAAATGATGGCAGGTACAATTCCACACTTTCTACTCTTCTCTCAGTTGTCTTTGAATCAGCAGAAGGTTTCGTCCTCTAATCAATTAGGAGAATATGAAATATTTAGTATTCAAATAGAAAMAAGAAAGCATTTGTTCTTTTTTTTGTTCTGGCCTAGAATCCAAGGTCATCAAAACACATTACACTGTAGACCTAAAGACATCTGATCTGAAGATAATAAGATACCCTGTTGAAAGCACATTTGACTGTAGCCCCAGAGATGAAAGGCAAGTGACTAATCATCTCAGTTCTTTGCTTGAGTTGATTTCTTTTTTTTTTTAATATTAGAAGAGAATCTGCAAAGCACAAAAGCAATAGCAAGGATGAAGGTCAGTTGGAATATTGTTGTACCACCACTTATAAAGAAAACAGCTCSAATCTATTTTAAAAATCAAAGAGGCTTTTATGCACTCACTAATAAAAGATGCCAAAGTGCTGTTAGTAGCAGATTTAAAGTGATTTTTGCTTGTGATGATTAAACCCAGCAGGCATGCTTGTTTTACAAACAGAATCTAACTCCTTTTGTGTGTAATTCTTGAAGACACATAATGCATTTTCTATCACAGACAAAGAAATGCCAGAGCTTTAGTATCTTTCACATAACAGATCAGGTTTAGGAGATGGTTATAATGGAAGGTTTTTCATCTGGTTGACCAAATCTATTAAAGTGATGCCCCAGCCTGCTGTTAGCTGATGTTCCTCTCCAGCTCTGAGACATTCCAATGGTAATCCTGAATTAAATTAAATTAGTACACACTGTAAAGTCTAAAACAAGAACAACAACAACAACAAAGATGAAAAAAAAGAATGGGTTTTGAGGAAATAGTACTTAACTCACTCTTTATTTTTGCCATGTCTCTRCTGAACAGAGATATGTTAAGTAATGTTGATTTTCATATATTCACCTCAGAGATACAAGAGTACAGTCACTTCTTTGCTGCTTAGTCTCTGGAAGGATATTAAAATGCTATTACTGAAGAGCAATGCTTATAGCATGAAAGTTATAAAGAATAATCTCAATAAATTAAGCAAATAGATACAATGGCTTTGAAAAAATAATTCTCAAAAGTAGTTCTCCTGTGATATTCTGATTTGTAATTTGCTGTACTGGCTTTCACCTTATATGATGCTTTCTGTGCTTGACTGCAGACCATATGTTTCATGTAAAATGTACGAGTTACAGAGTGCTGTGTTTGCCTGTCAGGTTYTGCTTCTTCATGGACTACAAACCAGAAGCATGTGTGGTAAAACAGAAGCATATGTCTTATGTGAATAATTGCATTTCAAAACTATTTGAATGCTGTGTATAAAATSATGTCATTTAATTATTTAAAACATATGTTAAATAATCTAGCTCAAATTTTAATGGCAGATGTTGTATAACCTGCTTCTTGCAATTCACACATGYTCAGGTTTCAGTGTCCAGAGCAGGCACTCATGTCCACTGCAGTTCATTAATGTTTTAGCTGCCAGAGTTGTGCTAATCTGTTTCAGTGGCATATGTGTTCACTCAGTAGTTGCCTGGTGAAAGTAAATTAGATTGTTAATTCTGTTTCAGGATTCTACTCTTTTTTACTGCTGTGCATTAATTCTATTAACACATCCATTCAGAAACTTTGTGCCAAGATGAATAACAAGCACAAATGAAAGATAGTTCTGCAGTTCATTAAATAGGTGATAAAAAAGGCAGACTGTGTGGTAGGCAATAACAGTCAGACAGAAAGTAAACAAATAATGTTTGTCTTGGCAGAGTACTAGCTGATCCGGCAATCTTTATGCAGTCTTTCCAATTTATCATTATAAAATCTGTCATACAGATCTCAGAAAAATCAAGGCTACATTTACAGAACTTGTTAGACACAGAAAAGATACACTTATGATGTGTAAAATCTGTTGCTAGTCTCCATGCTTAGATACTCTCTTATTGCTCCCAACATTCCCAGTAACTGTAAATGACAAGAAACAAGCCAACCACCAGACCAACCCCCAGATCTTGTCAACCCAACGTTTAGGATGGGRTAGAACACATGGTCCATGAACCAACCTTGTACGTGCTGTATGCACATTCTCTGACAAATGACACATGGCACACCCTGCATGGTTAAAAAATTCACAAGTTTCCATTACTCAGCCTTGAGCACATAATAAAGCCGTGACTCCTGACATAGTCAGGCAACTTCTGAGTYACAGGAAGTGGTAGAGTCTCTATGAGTTGTGCTGGAAGGCTGGCCATGCTGCATTTCATGTTTTGTAATGGGGGAAAAAGGGATGCACAATTTTTGCAGGAATTCAAGAACTTTAGTGTAACTTGAATCTTAAAAATCTAAATAAACCACGACATTTATAACAGCCAGTCTGACACAGTRATGCTGGCATTCGCAATCCAAAATATTCAATCAGGCAAAATAAATATTAATATTAATGCACTTAATAACTATTGCATAAAATTTTCCTATTGTATTGTTTTTCTTTCACATTACACTTACAGTTCAGATACACAATACTAGTACTCCTCAAGAAGAAAGAATGAGGGTATTACATCAAAGTGACAGCATCCCAAATTCTTCACCACATATATGTGGTGTTGATGGTGGCATTTTCTTTTCCTCAGTCTGGGATTCACTTGGGACTACTCATGTGTATTTTCCAATACAACTTTACACCTTGATTTTTCTATATAAGTCTAAAAGTCCACATTACAGTCTGAGTTTCTATTTCTTTTGAACATATATATTTTACATGTCAGGTACTAGCCCTTTGTTCATTTTGTTACCCTCAAAATAATTTTGTCCACATCTCTTATCTTTAACTGATTGCTGTTTATATTCCCAGTGCCATCCAATGCCAACCTTTGCCTCTTCTATTATCATGCTATGGCTGCACTCCTTTCCACTGTCTCATTCATCTCCCCTTTCAAAGGGCAGCACTGTGCACCCTGGTTTATCAACCTCTTTGTTTTAAAGACTAAATATGCATAAAATAAATAACAAAAATATTTTTAAAGATCCTTTGAAAGTTTGGACTATTTAAATGGTAAAGTCATCAGCCCACCAAAGTTGTGTTCTTAATGTTCACACAGAACTTWAAAGCTAATGCCAGAAATGCTGGAAGTACTATATATAGCATAAATATTAAAGTATCAGTGCTATCCTATATCAATTATTGGTAGGTTAGTGTGTGAAACATTTTGTGATCTTTATAGCTATACAAGTTGAGATAGACAATCATGTTAACTAAACATGATGCACAAATAACTTATGTGCATCCTCTGAACAGAAAAAAACAAATAGTGATGAATAACAGGTTTGTAATGTTCAGACAGTGAAGTGTTAGACACAAAAACAGGGTAAGTAAAATAATTGCATCCAAGTATTAGTCTTTTTTTTTCCTCAAATTAAAGAAATACCTCTTTTGCACCCTTGCTTCAAAACAGATTGACAAAGGAGGGGAGGAAGGGAAGTCCCCACTCCAGTCCTGGGTGAAGTTAGTGATCTTCCTGCAGCAGTGGAGATGCCATGCCATGAAGCACTGTGCTGTTGAGAGAAGCATATTGCCCTGCTGAAAGCAAAACAAATTGAAAAGTTACAGCCTAACCCAGTCCAGAAATTTACTGGTCCATATGTGCTTGTGAATGTGGTCAAAAATGAAATCACACAGGAAAAAAATAAGAAATGGTACTTTAGAAGTGGATGGTGAAGCAAGAAAACAGCAACAAAACCTATAAAAAGACAAAGAAAGAACCTGAAGTTGAAAGAAAAAATAGTTTTGCTTTTGGAATACACTTTGAAATTTAATGATGCAGACAGTAATAGCTGGTTCTGTGCAAATGCAGATTAATCTGGGTCCCTTGATATCTTCAAAACATGTGTAACAAAATTGAAGAGAAACTTGAAGGCCACCTTCTTTCTGGTTGGTATTCAGCTGTGCCTGAAATTAGGTCTGCTTGATAGGTGATAAATTCCTGCTGATGCCTGAAAGCATTAAATAAAATATTTGTTTTAGTATAATTATTTCAGATTTCTGATTCTCAATAGTATTGCAGAAATGCTTACTGGTACACCACCTGCTAYTTCCATTTTGACATGCCATTCTTTAAACTTTGGTCCACAAGGGCAAGGAGCTAGCATTTGCTTCTGGGGAAGTAAGGAGGACAGGGGAAGTGCTAGAGAAACACACATTAACATTGCCAAGTTAATTTATCTCAAATGTTAGCAAAGAAGATTTTTCTTTTTTTCCCAGAGGAAAAAGTGTCTCAATATAGTCATAATTGCAATAGTTTGGAAAGACCTGTCTTAAGCATCTGCACATCACTGATGGCCTTCTTCTGCAAGCTGCAGGTATTAGGATGTATCTTGCAGATAACTGGCCTATGGAGAGCATGAATACTTAGCAAATACACAGAAATACATCTTTTCAATAYACTTGGTAAAATTGGGTTAGGAATTCTTGTTATTTTCAAGAGAAAAAGAAAGAAAAAAGTCACCTTTCACAAGCTTGCAATCCCCTGTACAAAGGCTGAGAAGTGTATTGCAGTGTTCCTTTTATCTTTTTAGGAATGAGCATTCATACCAATAACATAATAAGAAGTATTGCAAGAAACTATAAAGAAAAGTCAATATTATAATTGAAAGGGTAGAGGCTTAGCAGGGAACCAATATCAAAGATGTAAGGTTTTAAATTATTAGTGCTAGAAGCATAGAAGTAATGCTGATCTGCAGTTGAACAGTACATTCCTCAGAATGTAATGGAAAACAAGAATGGACTGAAGGAAAATGAACATTCTGAACTAGTGTTTTTCCTGCATGTCACCTAACCCTCAAACCACTAAAAGCAMTTATTTTATTTTTACCTCATCCTCTGTCACATAAGCTCAAAACCCAACACAGGCATGCTCCTACAAATGGCTGACAGAATTTATACTTTTAATAACCACTGGTTTCTGAAGTTGATCCCAATCCAAGAGCTGCTCTGAAATGACACACCAAGTCACACATTGCATCATTTTTGTATCTACAAAATTACTCGGTAAATGTTGCATATTACAATAAATAGAAATTTCCATTTGAAAAATAATGCCTATAAACAATTAATTGTATTGTTTTTGTGAATATATGCTGTGTAAATACTGTGTCTCTAGGTCACAAAGCAAAACAACATGGAAGAAAAGAATAGACATCAAATTGCTAAAGATTCTGAATTAGACCTGTATTTCTCACAGAAAGATCATAACAAACAGAAGATAGAGCCAAATAAATAACATCAGATAATTTCTTTAATTTTTTCGCTAACTTTCCAGCCAAAATAATTAAAAAGAAACAAAATAAAATAGGAAATATTCAAAATAATTTTTAAAAACAAAACACATGAGGTTTAAAATCTGCAAGTTAATGTTGAACTTATCCTTGTACTTACTGGACTAAATAATTTTCCAGTTGATCAGAATTCAGCACTCTGCTCAGAAAAGTATTGATAAAATACCTAGTGTATCTGTTAAAAAACCTAATTTATCTCTAAAACATGGGGCTTGCTCTTTTTCAGAGTTACAAATACTTTAACAAATATCATAATTGTGAAGTGCATTGTTATTTGTGAAACATTTTCTATTCAGCTTTTAATTTCTTTTAATAGGTGTCTCTCAGCAATGCCTTTTCAGAACTGAATACTCACAACTCTTTCAGTTATTCTCAGAGCTTTACATCAGTCTGTCAAGATTTCTTTTTGCGACTCTCACAAGAGGGTTTGGAGAATTTTGGGGTGCATTCTTGTGCCAGTGCATAGAGCTATATATTGTATACCTGGCTATTGTACCTCTGAAGTAAAGAGTGTTCACTTTCACACATGGACAATATTTTCAATATACTGAGAGTGAGCCATTGTGTTTGAGTGACAAGGTTTACTAATGTGGGGCTACAGGGGGTGACTTCTCTGGGAAGCTTCCACATGTCTGCCAGAGCCAGTGCCAGCTGGATCCAAGACTGACCTGCCACTGATCAAGGCCAAGTCCATCAGTAATAATGGTAGTGCTTCTGGGATAACAGATTTAACAAGGAGAGCAAAAARCTCCTGCACAATTGCAACAACAGATGAGTGAGATTATGTGAGAGGAACTCTGCAGACACCCAGGTCAGTGGAGAAAGAGAAGCAGGAGCTGCTCCAGGCATTGGAGCTGAGATCCCCCTGCAGCCCCTGGTGCAGCCCATGGTGAGGCAGCTGCGCCCCTGCAGCCCATGTGGGAACACAGGAATGCTGAGATCCACCTGCAGCCCTTGGAGGATCCCACACCAGAGCAAGTGGATGCCCAAAGGAGTCTCTCACTCCAAGGGAAGGCTATGCTGGAGCAGACTCCTGACAAGACCTGTGACCCCATGGAGAGAAAAGCCCATGGTGGAGCAGTTTGTGAAGAACTGCAACCCTTGTGAAGGACCCACGTGGGAGAACTCTCAGAAGAAGAGAGTTCCTCCCATGAGAGGAACCCCACATTGGAGCAGGGGAAGAGTATGAGTAGTCCTACCCCTGAGGAGGAAGTGGCAGAAACAATGGGTGAAGAACAGAATGCAAGCCCTGTTCCAAGTCCCCTTGCATTGTTCTGGAGAAGGAGCCGAAGAAATTAGGAGTAGTACTGAACCTGTGAATAGAGGAGGGGTAGAGGGAACTAAGATTTGGTGTTATTTTCTCAATACACTTCTGTAATTTGATTGGTAATAAATTCTATTACTCTCCTCAAGTYAAATCTCTTTTACCTGTGACAGTAAGTGACAAATGATCTCTCCCTGCCCTGTCTCTCCTTATATTTTCTCTCCCCTGTTCAGTTGAGGAGGGGAGTGGTAGAGCAGCTTTGGTGGCCACCTGGTATCCAGCCAGGGTCAATCCTCTACAGTGATTATAGTGAATTTCTTCTTGTATTCTTTTATTTATCCTGGTTTCAAAGGCCAATAGTGAATATGCAGTCATTATATATCTTAAAAATCAATAGCTCAAATATAAAACACCAATCAGGTCCCTTTTTAAGCAATTCAATAACTCCTCATTAGAAAATTATAGAAGGAAAGAAATTTGTCATTTACTATTGCTAAATCAGGATGAATTCTACAGTGAAATTATCTATTGACAGCTAATACTGCTCTGCAATGGCTTGACTGATTCGCCACTATCGTTGTGACCCAGTTCAAATTCTTGTATTTGGATGAAACACAAAAGAGAAAGTACATTCCTTGCAACAGACAGGGAATAATTTAATTTAGCAACTGAAAACAATAATAGACCCATTAAAGGAAAAATGTTTGGCAATTAGCATTCCATTATACATGATAGAAATGTATTTTTATTTGATGGAATTGTCTGCATTCTGTTAGGGTCTCAAATGATCTTATTTGTCTCTGTTGAATGATCTCTCACTGGTGACAGGGAAAACATCTTGGCTCTCTCCTGGTCACAAAATAAAATCAGCCACATCAATGAGCAGATCAGCCACACATTTATCTTCCTGCTCAAAGCTGCTATGATCAGAAGCAGAACTGCTTGAGAGGAAGCACTGAGCAGCTTCAATTACATGGTTTGCTTTACCTTACAAGTTCCCTTCCCCCAGTCCTGAATAAACAGCTGCTTCTCTCTGACCCCTGAGCTTTGTCTTACTGATTTTACATTCAGCATTAGTCATAAATTCCAAGTAATGCAGCATTCCACCATGCCCTATGTTTCACATCCTTCTCCCAAGTATTCTACTTCATTGTCTATAAAGTTTGATAGTTGCTTCTGGTTCTGTGTTACAAGTTTAGTCCCAGGTCAGTTTTGGCCAATCAATTTTCCCCTCCTATGATCTGTGAGTTTCTCATGTTATCATCTTTGAAGTTTAATTTATTGTTAGAAACAAGTCTTCTCATTATATTGAAGTCTAAAGATAAGTGTTTGCTTGCATGTCAAGTGAATGGAAGAAACCTAGAAGAAACCCGAGACAATTTACCGGAGATTTAGGTAAAGTCTCCCTCAGCTTCCCTACTTCCCTTCTGCCTTACTGATTCAGTTCCCATCACTGTCACATTCCAGCTCCCCTCACAGAGCTTCAATCTGTGTGCCCATGTATGGAAAGCTACTTGTTTTTATGAAATTAAGAAAAGCAGGCTTATATTTTAAATATGCCATTATCTCTGTGCTTTAAAACACTGGACAATAAACTTATTTGACATTCTTCAAGAAATACTGTACAAATCATATAATCCATAAAGAAAACATGGTATCAAAATACACAATCTTTTAAAATTCTTATCACTATGCCCACAGAAAAACCCTTGCACCTTCTTCCTTTTTTAAAATTTTCTTTATTAAAAATCTAGTTTTTGAAGAAAGAAAGGAAGAAAAGAAAGGCTTTCTATCATTTTTTTAATATAAACAATGTATTTTTAAAACTAAGTTAAAGAGATTTAAAAATTAATTCAGAAAAAAAATTGAGTGATAAACATGTCTATGCAATATATTCTGTCCTGAAAAAAAATTTCCTGCTTAAAAACAATACCTTAGCTTTTCAGACTTTTTTCTTTTTTAAGATAACTTGATGTGAATATAGAAATTATTCACCTAGCACAGTATAGCTGGTTGAAGATTAATGAGTTGTTTCATTGGGTTCAAGCTTTCGACTTGTTTCAGCTATACATTAGTGGTACAATTAATTTCACAACACTGGGGTTTTGTCAGCCAGCACTTCCTGTGGAATTCTACTATGAGAAGTATTCTTTAATTAAATCTTTAAAATGTCACAAATGTTGCATTCTACAGGTGAAATGCAAAAATATCTTCAAAGGTTTAAAAAATCTTTAGTATTCAGTGGGTGAAGTAATATGACATAGAGAAAGCCTCTAGGCTGATGATTTGTTAATCTGTTTAGCTTGAAAATGCTGCAAATCAAATATTTAATGAAGAGATATTTCCAATTTGACTATGAAAGATTTGTCACTTAAAGATTATCAAGGTGAAACAAAGCAACAGTTCATTCACTCCATAATATCATCTTTCATATTTTTAGTGCAGGACACTATCAGATACTTCAGATTTCAACTGGGAGTCTAAGCATGGGATTATTTCCATTCACACTGTGGAATTCTTTGAAGGTGGGAACAGAAATCAAATCTCCATATGACCATGCTGTGAAGTCCAGGCTTCATAACATTCTTAAACAGGCAAACWTTATATMTACATATATATATTTTCATTTCTAAAAATATAACAAGGTTTATGACCTTAATACAGAAGGTAAAATCTTTTTCTCTTTCTTCAGGACATGGGGAAAAAAACTGCCCTTCCATGGCTGGCAGGTTGATGGAGGTGATTCTCCCCTCTACTCTGCCCTTATGAGACCCCACAAAGAGTACTGYATGCAGCTCTGTGCCCTCAACATAAAAAGGACATTGAGTGAGTCTGGAAGTGGGCCACAAAAATTATCTCTCCTGTGAAAAAGGCTGAAACATTTGGTGTTTTTCAGCCTGGAGAAGTGAAAGCTCTCAGGAGACCTTACAGCAGCTTTTCAATATATAAAGGAGGCTTATAAGAAAGATGAGAGGCTTTTTAGTAAGGCCTCTAGTGACAGTATAAGGAATAACAGTTTTAAAATGAAAGAGGGTAGGTTTAGAGTGAATGCTAGAAAGAAATTATTTATGAGTGTGGGGAGGCACTGGAACAGGTTTCCCAGAGATGTTGAGGATTCACATTCCTGGAAGTGATCAAGGTTCAACATCAGTTAGGTGTGGCTTTGAGGAGTTTGATATAGTGGATGATGCCAATGTCAAAGGTAGGAGGGTGGGAATAGATGGTCTTTGAATGTCCCTTCCAATCCAAATGGTGCCATGATTCTATGATTCTTTTTTCTACATCAGTATTTGATTACAATACTTAAAATACTGAGCACCACATTATTACTTTATTTAATATTTTATACTTTAACTAATTTATTATAATACTATTCTTTGGATACAATAGCATCAACATTCCATCCTGTGACTTGCAGCATAGACTCTCTCAGACTAATTTTCTGAAGTATCTGGGTAAGAAACTCATAACTTGAAATTCAATGGTTTCAAAGAGTTGAGACATAAATATTACTAGATCCCTGAAATATAGGCACAAATATGATAAAATAGAGAAAAAGGAGACCTAGTCCATGAAACATTATTTTGGATCAAAGCTGTGTTAGTATGATCTACAAGTTTTTTGGAATAAGACTGCTATTTCTGTTATGTCTATGGGGGATGGATGCRCTTCTCAAACAAAACATTTGCTAAATGGGTTTCCAAATCCATTGTTTATATTCATACCTGAAAAAGAAAATATTCTGAAATAAACCAGGTAAGAACTATACATCTTTTGATAGAAGACTTCTATCCAGGCAGCTATTTTCTGATCTTTGCTCATCCTGACTGTAGGCTTCACATATCTATTCTGTTCTCAGTCACAAAATTCTCAAGGCTCAAGAAGACTTCTTTGAAGCAAGCCTTTGAGATAGCTAGAATAACTAACTTTGAGGTGGTTATTTGGTCACYGAAGAGAGAAAAGTGGTCACATTCTTTTTCTTATGCCTTCTTTTCCTTTTGTCTGTTAGGATTTCAAAGCTTGAAGTGCTGTTCTTTTTGTAACTTACTGAGTGAAAGATTCATGGCTTTCATTTGAATTATATCATTAGTCATATAAGAGAAAAGTGACTAAGACAAAAAGAGAGAGTTTCACAGGGAATAGAAAGTCATTATATCCTAGTCACAAAGTTTTCTAATCTGAAAGAGTACCTACAGTACCCTACAGAAATGCTTGTGAAGTGCTCAGCCCAATCAAATCTCCCCATGGTTGTCCTTTGAATTCTTTATTTCTAGCTTCTGTTGCATGCATATTTAATCAGACTTCTCAATTCTGTATATGCAAAGGAAATTTTAAATACAATATGCTCTATATAGAAAGGAAAAGGACCCATGAACTCACTTCCAAAGCCGATGATTAAATTTTCAGGAAATACTTTATGTGAAATGGAGTTGATCATAATTGTCTCCTTTTAAAAAGATTCATGATCACCACCCTGTGCCACAAAACAATATATTGAAGCCAGTATCTAGATATTTAATTAATAATGCCAGTTTTATCAATAAATTTACTAAAGATTTTACTCCGTTTTAATAARCATTAATTATCCTATACAGTTTACTCATCATCATTTTTAGCTGGTCTATAAAGGAAAAAGAAGGATAATACAGGAGGCACAAACCAGACTTTTAATATCAAGGTGATTTTAAAAGAACTATCCACTTCATCATCAGAGTGGTTTGCAGAGCAGAGTCCTCATGAGGTCTTCATGTATGTATCCTTGGGAAGTCTTTCTCTAAGGTATTTGCAACAAATTAAAAGGGAGGCTGAATAACACTTCTTATCATTCACGGAAACTTCAATATGTCTGAAATTCATGGTCTATTGTCTGTTGGTTTCCTCTCTTCAGACTTGCACTRAAAACTATCTCTCCAGGTTCTGAGAAATCCTTATACCACATATCCTCTCCTGTGAAATCCCTTATTTTCTTAAGTGCAATTGGAGGGTGATAAGCCAATGTTGTTTGTCCTGTTTTTCACAGGTATTTTGCCTTTTAGGTACACACCAATTAAAGATAAGAAGAGAAACTTACACTGTCTTCAGCAGTTTAGAAATTTAACTTAAAGGAGATAGACCCATATCTAATATTTCTCTGATCATGCTGTCACAAACGAAAGGGCAAATTTCCATGAATGCAGATTTCCATGCACATCAGTGAGTAGCACATTTTAAATGAAGAAGGGTAAGACCCAGGCTGTAGAGATGAATGGATAGAAACGTCTCAGTTTTATGGACAGGTTATCTACTTTTTATGACCTTCACACAGCCAGATTTGAAAACAACATTTAAGTTTCTTGCAGATGACAAATCCTATGGCTACAGAAAAAGGAAGGGGACAAAGGCATGGTTTACCTGAGATCAACAGCCTTTTTACTAATGATTTACAAATATTAGACCAATTTTCAGTAAGAGTAACTATTTTTATGAATTCATTCACTAACATTCTAAATTATGACAATTTTCTGTGTTTCAGTTCATTGGCGTGCTTCAGCTCTCTACTTAAGAACTTTTCTGCTTAGTTCAGGCTGTCGTGACCCATGAATTTATTTCATAAGATGACAAGTTTAACTGGAATGGTTCTTAAATAGAAGAAGGAAGTCTTATAAATTGTATAAAACCATTCATTAACTGGAATGGCTTTTAAATAGAAGAAGGAAATCTTATAAATTGTACACTGAACCTTGGTAGACATTAAATATAATTATTATTGTATTTATTTTATTTTAAATTCTTTAACTAAAATCCATTGCTCTTTAAGGAATAAACACATTGCTTTACATCAAACAGTCCATGTATTTCATGGACCTTTTACATTTTTCAGAGGAAGACACTCCTAACCACTCTATCAAGTCAGCAGAGCAGACGTCTAGGATTGTTTCCAAACAGGAATATAATATTAGGCTATCCCTAGCTTGTATAATATTTTTTAGTAAATAATTTGAATTGCTCTCAGGTTTTTGTAATAGTGGAGTAATGATGCTGAAATTTTTGCAAAGAACTTAGATATCCACATGAGGGTATACACACACAGAAGAWACAGAGGAAATAAATGAAGTATCAAAATGTATTTATGTACAGGAAACTATTTTTGTCTTAGTGTAAAGAAGAATTATTTTTATTTGTAGTAAATCAAATACACCTACTAAAAACATAACTTCAGTCATTTATTACTAGCTAGTTACATTATATGGATGCACTGCTGTCTTCCATATGAACCAGCAAGGGATTACTTTTTAAAATACCTGTTATATTGCCCTTCRCTATTTCCCTTTAAAAAGTATAAAATTTGAAAGATAACATGCAGTGTACTTTTATGTACATTTTGTCAAGAAAAGTTAAAGGAAAATACTTGCCTCCTCCATATCTTTTCTCTTCTTTTGATTTCACAGCAATGAAAAACAAATATTTCTTCTTTCTGGTGCTACGTAGGAAGCAGAAAATATATAAAGATATTTCAGCAATTTTTTTAAAGTATATATTAAAATTCCCTAAAATACTGGTTCCATTAGTTTAATCCTAACTTACATAGCACTGTAATAAATTAAAATTTTTCTATGCAGCATTACACAACCAGTTTGAGAAACTTTTTTTGGTTTTAGATTTGATCAACTGAAGAACCCTGTACTCCTGAAGATGAAGCCAATGAAGAACAAAGCCTCAGCAGTAATGATAATACAACTACCTTAGACTATCAGAATCAACATTACTGGGAACAATATAGGTCAAACTACCATCACAGGACCAAGACAGCAAATTTTCCATTTGCTGTATTATGCATATTGTACCACCTCTTTCAGTTAAGCAGTCTGCCCATTTTGAGAAATCCAACGTAATGTAAGAAAAAATAGTATTTTTTTATGTAGACCATCTGTTTAATATTTATCATAGAATGCTTTATTCAGCATCCATGGAAATCATTCACTGTCTGTCACTGTTCAAGTCAGCAACAGATGCAATTAAGACTTGTGATCCATGGATGTCTACATTCATAATCAAAAAGGGAAGTAAAAAAGTAATTTCAGTAATATTAATGAATATATGAATAGGGTTGAAAGATACTGATCCTTTTCCCATCTGTCCTAGTTACGCATTTCAGCATCTGTACCATCTATACACCTACTTGTTCTTAACAATGAAAATTTAACTGATTATAACTGAAATACTTGAAGGTTTGTTATTAAACCTATGCAATTTTCCTATCAAACTGTGGCAAAACTTTTAGTTCTCTATTCATAAGAGTTGTAAGATCTTTACGTTATAAAATTTCCTTACTAATATTTTATTAAGTCCTCATGTTTTAGTACACTTATTTTTCCTTTTAACACTATTTTTATCTCTTTCCCTAATTTTATTCTACCCAATTACTACAAAGGTACAAGATTATAAGTTAGTTACAGGTTATAGGACTACGGACACAGTATTAGTAACTCTCATCTATAATTTTCTTTTAATTTATTTTTGCCTTAAGAATACCATTAAGCTTGCATAAGACCCACCTTCTATAGCTTCCAGAGTCTTTCTGTGCATTTTTTCACCCCATAATAACTGTTTGATCATGAAGTTACTGCTAGCAGAATTTTGCATGTCACAAACATTAGAATATTTTCACTGTAGGCAAAGAATTGCCACCATGGCAAAGGCATTGCTGATTTCATGTTGAGGAAGAAGGAATGAACACTTCTTGACACAGTCTGTCTGTAGGATACGTGATGTAATGGCACCTTTCATAGACTTACAGAGGCATCTGATATTTACATAATGGAGTACTGAAATAAACCTAAAAGAAACACAGTATTACTGAAAACTGTAACCATTTGTTGGAACAGAGTCAATATTACCAATCTATGATGGTTGTATTGGTTTTTCAGACTTGACCACAGTCATTCAGAGAGCTTCACCTCAAATAAGTGGCTCCATGCTCATTTTCTGCCAGCCTTTTCCTCAAACAAGCTAAAACCAGCTCAGGCCAGGGCAAGCCCAGCCACTGCACTGTCAGGTGTGGTCAAAGCCAGTGGGTATTTGCTACTGATGGCAATCATCACTCACTGGTATACTCCCATCTGTGTTGCAAGATTTTTTTTTCACTGTAAATTATTAAAATAAAAGTCAGCAGTGAGACCTTTCCAAAGGAAAATATATGTTTTTAATCTGTCAGCTTTCTGGTTCTTATCAGCGTTTTAGAATCCCATTGTTTAATTGTTGGAGTTAAGTGGTCAGTCTTGAGAACATTCCAAAAATTGGTGGTTGAATATACAATTGTGATAAAAAATAGGCTTATTTTTGATACTTTTTGTTTTTAATGAAATAGTTTTTTTGATGTGTTGCWTATGTAGAAGTATATTGATAACAGGATTAACAGCTCAGGATCCTTCAAATACTTTTGCACTTRAACATCTCAGTTGGCTTCTATGAGACTAATCAGGCATACAAAGTAATTCACACACAGAACTCTATTTACAGGAATACACTCTACATTTAAATGTATGAACAAATGCTTCTGTTGTATGACCCCTAATGTTTAAATGTCTCAGGAATTCTTGTCTGGATAGCCTTTTTTAGGCACTTATTGATAAATACAGTTCAGAAGCATATATATTCTTAAATTAACTGACTATTTTATCAAGAACAAATGGCATGTATGTCTCTCATGACAGCAAAAATATTCAACTTMATGAATTAGGAGTTTCATTCACTTTTTTTCACTATTATGAAAGGGGTGATTTTGCCAGTTTAAGTTCTAACATAAAGACTGTGTATACCTTTACTGTGTTACTTCAAAGCTGAAGATATGACACTCCTCTCAATGAATTGTGGTAATGCAATCAATAAAATCCCCAAAATATCTTATCAATTTTTTTATGGAAATAATTCATATTTTGTTCAGATTATTTTATTTTACTTCTATTAAGAGATCTGAAATTTAAAATTCTAGAGAACATCTCAGCCAAAATTTTAGGCATAGATATAACAAAATTTAGAAGTAATTCCACAAGCATTTCAGCAATTCCATGGATTTCAAACACATAATTCAATAACAGAACATTGTAATTCCTTCCCTCAGCTTTATCTCCTTCCAGACAAATAGCAATGTATTCTTATTGTGTAAGCTGCAGCAATTATGCTTCATACCATTATTAACTGTTAGAGATCTGCATGATAGATTAGCGAATGGTGATGCTTAAATTTTGCAGTATCATTGTGTGGTACTCTAATCCATTATTGTAATTTGTAAAGGGTTTCAAAATAAATTTACAATTGCTTTGGACTATGTATTGAACTTTAAAATTAACTGTTTATATAACAAAAAAAATCATAAATAGCCAGAAAGCCTTGACCAACTAAACCTTTGTTGCTAATGGTCTGTAAAGCATCTGTGYAACTTTGATAGTAAAACAAGTGTTATTCCATTACACACTGGGTCAGCAGATACATTCTCTCCCTTTTATTTTTCCCAACATTTCTGAAGCTTGAAGAATATACKTAGTGTTCCTACCTACATTCCTAGTGCTTCCAAAGACAAAAAAATCATATCTTGAAAATCATTTGTTGATCTATCTACATAAAATCCATATTTAGGAATTTTTCTTTAAAGCAAATTACTTCTGAAGATTTTTAATATCCACACTCCATATACATTTCATTTCTCCTTAAATTTCTAGGGTGGGTGGGGGATGAAGGGAAAAAMCATTGAGATTATTGACTAAAATATTAGGATGAATTTGAAACATTGATTGATTTAAAAAGAATTGATAACTCTTTATTAAAATCAGTCATCTTGAATATGTGTTTCTCAAATATTTTGCATTGTGCAGTAAATTCTTCTCTGTAGCMAAGATTTTAAAACAGATCTCTGAAGACAGACTTCTAAGTGAGTACGCAGGTTACAGCCAATCTAAAATGTATTTTGATCTTGAATAGCGAATGGGATGTCTTACTGAGATGTGTTCAGCACTTCTGAGACTTGTACTATTCAGTTGCTCTCTGTAAGAGCACCTCTGAGAAATGAAGCTCTTAAAATCTGAGCAGTTATCATTATACTGTATCAGCTTTTTAGGATGGTAATATTTCATTAATACCATGTTTGTAGGTGTTTGGCCAGATGTTGCTCTTTTTTCATGTGACTCTGCTGATTTAAATACAAAAGTCATCTATTCCCCCACTTGATGCAACTGGGGAAAAAAAAATAAATTGTTGCTAAGTTCTCTTAGTCTGGAGTTCAGCATCCTCTGCTCTGAAGGGAGTTTGAATTTCAACCCAGCAAAAAAATAATTAGAAAAAATATTGTTGCCATTTGAACAATAGAATGTCAAAATCTGCTATATTAACATTATTCTAAAATATTCAACCCTGAAGCAGTTCTAGCAAACTTTGAATATGCTGAATAGGAGATGTAACAGAGACCAGGTGGGCTTCCAGCAGCAGGAGGCAATATAGGAGAAAAACAATCAGAAACTTGAAATGTATAGTTTGAGATATTTTCTACAGAGATTTTTTTACAACTCTCTGAAGTCAGCACCTGCAAATTTCTCCTCTTCAGCATTTACTGAAACTTTTGCAGAGCTAGTAAAGGTAATTATTTTATTTGAAATTCTTCCACAGTCTCTTGTGCTCTTGCTGTTATCAGTTCTGCCACTCAGCTCTCCTGCTAAGGAGTCTTGTTTATTAGGCAGAAAGAAAGGTAGCACTTCTAAAGTTACACCTAAAAACACCCTCACTATGGTACTGTATTTTGTATGTTTATTTCTTTGGGGATTTTAAGTGAGTTCTCTCTGGTATTATTAATTATTATATACTGAGAGCTGTGAATATTTTTAATGTGTTTTTCACAATATAGACATTATGGAAAATGAAGACRGGCCTGTCAGTGAGGTGTTATAGACTGATAGAAGGTATATGTATATAGTGACTTGATAACATTTTCTCCACTTGTATAAAAGAAGGAAACTGAAGCTGCAATAGATGTTTGAACATCTTTTCTTGGTCRTGAAAAAAAAATAAACTTCTTCCATGTAGAAATATAGCACATGAAAGAAAAGAATAATCTTAATTATGGCTTTAAATTCTTATAATGTAATAATCCAGAGATGTAAGGATAGAGTCACACAAAATGAAATTTTCTTTTGAKACAATAATCCATATTTTTCAGCAAAATGCCCCTTTTTCAAAGTAAAGAAGTACATTCTGCTTGAATCTTTTCAAGTCTATCTGGGCAATATACTGGGAAGCAATCAATACTGAAGGGCAAAAAAAAAGAATTTTTCTAATTCTACTGTGTTCCTTTCTGAATAAAGATTCAGGTTAAGCACCTCCAAATGTTTGCAATTCTGTAAAAGTGACAGAAATTCTGCACTCCTTCAAAAAATGTAGCATTCTCATTCTACATTCTTTCAAAAATAATTGGTATCCAGTTTTCAATGCATTTCACTGAGTGCTCATCCAGCCCTTATTTCAGCTGCTTTTCTATGAGGATGTTATGGAAGTCAGTGTCAAAAGACCTTCCCTAAATCTGGATTGTCAGAATCCACTGCTCTCTACAAGTCAGGGCATTTCCTCATAGAATCATTTAGGTGGGAAAAGACYACCAAGATAATCAAGTCCAGCCTACCACGGCCAAGTCCACAAACAGGCTATGTCCCTGAGTACAACACYCCTGCATATTTTGAAGACCTCTGGGGATGGTGTTTCAACCACTCCCCTAGATTGCCTGTTTCAATGACTGACCACCTTTTCAGTGACAAAGTTTTCCTAATCTGTAATCTAAACCTCTCCTTGGTGCAACTCAAGGTCATTTTATCCTCTCACTTGTTACATGGAAGAAGATATAAATGCCTACCTCTCTTCCACATCCTCTCAGTTGTAGAGAGTGGTAAGGTCTCCCCTGAGCCTCCTTTTCTACAGGCTAAACAACCCCAGCTCCCTCAGCCACTCTTCATAAGATTTGTGCTCCAGACCCTTCCCCAGCTCCATTGCCCTTCTCTGAATTTGCTTCATTCCCTCGATGTCTTTTGTAGTGGGAAGCCCAGACTGGACATAGGATTTGAGGTGCAGCCTCACCAGTGCCGAGTACAGGGGAACGAGCACTGCCCTGGTCCTGCTGGCCACACTGTTGTTGACACAGGCCAGGGTGCCATTGGCCTTGGTCTCCTGGGCACATGTCTGCCTCATGTTCAGCCAGATGTCCACTAGCAGCCCCAGCTCATTTTCCTCTGGGCAGCTTTCCAGCCACTCTTCCCCAAGTCTGTAGAACTGCATGGGATTGTTGTCACTCAAGAGGAGGATACAGCATCTTGCTTTTTTGGACCTCAAAGAATTAGCCTCAGGCTGCTGATCCAGCCTGTGCAGATCCCTCTGCAGATCCTTCCTACTGTCAAGCAGATCAACACTCCTGCCCAGCTTGATATGATCAAGGTACCAAATTGGGCAAGCATAGCTTGATGAGAGCTTGATTTGCTTTATGCACTCGTGTTGATTACTCCTGAAGATTTTCTTGTCTTTCATGTGCCTGGAAATTAGGATTCGATCCATGACTTCCGAGGGATCAAGTGAGGCTCACCAGTCTGCTTTTCCCTGGATCCTTGTATTGCTGAAATCTGAGCTTTGCTCTTTGCACTGTAAAATGGTGCATCCATATCAAAACCAGAAAAGCGATTATCACCTTTAATAAATCTAAACTTATAATAAAAACTTTTTTTGATAGGGCACCTTCACATATTCTTCTATTATGAAAAATGAATTATGGATACAAACAAAGAGCTCTGTCACACCCCAATTACCTCATTTCCAGCCGACTTCTCATGACTGCATCTGTGACTGAATTAGAAAATATCTTGCAGGTTAATGAGATCTCGGTTAAGCACCGTGAAGCTGGACAAGGGAAACCATTTTTTTTTCCATATTTAATAAAAATACATTTTACTCATAAAAAAGCAATAATGGGCATTGTTTTCTAGATGCTCTGTGAATTTTAAAACAACTAATGTATTTCTTATTTCAAACTCATGGTATCAGTAATTCAAATTCTGTCTTCAGGAAGAAAAATGTAGTTTTCCCTTCCTTTCAGAGGAATTGTAATGACAGAATGGTACAACAATTGAAAAGAAGTATAAAAAATCTCTGTAAGTACCATTTATAAATGCTTGGCATGCACTGACATATAAAAAATGCTTTCTTTTGAAATAGAACATAGTAATTTTATCTGGGAACACTAATATTAAAAAGGCATAGGAAGAAGACTGAATTAACTTTTTATAATTAATCTAGGAAAAGTTCTCTTGGTTTCTTTTCCARAGGGGAAAAAWAGGAAAAAAAAAGAAAAAATGATAGAACACCGAGATATGCATGTTAAAATTTCAAGAAATTTCATTTCCAAGTACTGAACAAATTAAAAGCATAGCATTCCCAAAATAAAAAGAAAAAAAATAAGAAGAATGAATATATATATTAAGGAATTGCTTTTTCCTTTTTCAATTTACATGACATCTTTCTACTCTGATATCAGATTGACAAACAGTACAACCATAGAATCATAAGTTGTCTGGGTTTAAAGGAAACTTTAAGGTCATATAGTCTAATTCTCCTGCAATGATCACAGACATCTCCAACTGGATCAGCATGCTTTAAGTCCAGTTCAATCYGACCTTGAATGTTTCCAGGAACAGGACATCTGCAACCTCTCTAAGCAGCCTGTTCCTGTGTCTTACCACCCTCATCATAAAACTTTTTCCTCATACTTTGTGTGAATCGACTCTTTAGTTTAAAACTWCAACTGCTTGTTCTATTTCTACAAGATCTATTAAAAGCTTGTTCCCATGGTTCTTTTAAGCCATCTCTAAGTACTGATACATTCTCCCTGTAGATTTCTCTTCTCCAGGTGGAACAATCCTAGGCTGGTGAGCCCCTCTCCTTGAAGAAGAAGTGCTTCATCACTCATCATTTTTGTGGCACTCTCGCCTCTCCAACAGTTTGTATTATTTTTGTGCTGAGGACACCACATCTGGACACAGTACTGTGCATGGGGTCTGGGCAAAGGAGCAGAATCATCTCTCTCAACCTTTGTCTGCAGTCCATGATGTGGTTGGCTTTCCATACTGCAAGTGCACATTGCCAATTCATGTCCAGCTTTTCATACACCAGTATCTCCAAATCCTTCTTGTCAGGGCTGCTCACAATCTGTTCAACTCCCCACCSCAGGTGCAACACCTTGCACTTCACCTTGTTGAACTACATGASATTCCCATGTRTCCACTTCTTGAGCTTGTCCAGGTCCCTCTGGATAGTATCCATCCTTCAGGTATGTCAACTTCATGACTCAGCTTGGTGTTATAAGCATAGGTAAGAATGAATGAAGTATTGTTATTAGTTAACCAAATACCTGATGAATAAGGAGCTCAATATGTGACGTTTTACAATGCCTGATTTATGCACAGGTGTTACCGCAAGTGAGTTTGCCTGTGCCAGAATAGATGTTGTAGATACAAAGAAAAATAAATTTTCATAACTTCTAACACACAATTACAGTGACTCAGTCCTATTCCATCTAAAGTTACACAAGCACTCATATTCTTATGTTACTCTGGTATCTGGTTTAAATACAAAACATCTCTTTGTGTTGTCATGGTTCCTAAGTACAATAAAATACACACTATCTCAAGGATTAAAGAGTACACATTTTCATTTGAATATGTCAGTGCAAAATGACAAATAAAGGCATTTTATCTAGCAAAATTTAAATTGCTTCTTCCACATGGAGAATTTCATATCAAAATGCTTTTTCTAAAGTCTTATATTTCTTAGAATATTTCCAGGATTGTATGCTTCTTAGAATGAAGCAAGCTAGGGAATGAAAAAAGGAGAAAATATAAGAAGAAAAAAAAATCGAAAGCTCTGACCCATTTGTAAAATTCAAATACTGTTTTGCTTTGYTTTTTCAAAGAAATTTTTGACATTATGGAGTTGTCTGGAAAAAACAGTAGAAATTTCATTAAAACTCCACAACTTGCAAAAGCATTGTTCACAATGAGCATTCAAGTTTTATCACAATCAAGAAATATTGTTTCACCGTGGTTCTGAAAACTAGCCAACAGAAAACCTGACTTTCAGCATCAAAGATTAAGTCATGGCTCYTCATATACTGAGCCTTGTGCATCACCATACACTCACCTTAACCATTTGCCTTCTCCTAGTATTATTTCATGATYGACTTCAAATACAATTTTCATCAAGGACAGATCTGTGTTCTCATTAATCACATTTATCAGTAGTCAATGATCTGATTGTAAGTCTTGCCGACATGAGTGCAGGTTCCAGAACCCTCACGACACATGCAATTAAGCCCTCATGCAATTTTACAATAAAACTACTCCACAGCTATCTATACCTGAGACACATCCACTACATCTACTTAAAGTAATTATGTCCTTCAGTAAATATTATGTCTTCTAATTCATATATTGATTTCCCTAAAACTGCAAAAATGTATACAAAAATTGTTTATGGGCATTAACTCTACACATGAGGATCAGTCATGATCAGTTTCTAGTATAATGTAAAAGATTTTAGC
Source organism: Cardinalis cardinalis (assembly GCA_014549065.1). Lineage (NCBI taxonomy): Eukaryota > Metazoa > Chordata > Aves > Passeriformes > Cardinalidae > Cardinalis > Cardinalis cardinalis. The sequence goes on from JACDOX010000052.1 coordinate 1,345,355, forward strand.
TGATGCAGTTTGGTTAAGCAAAAGACTATACWTGAGGCACAAATAATCTAAAAAGGCTCTGTTATTAGGAACTTAGAGACAATGTTTTAATTTTAAATGAAAAATCATTAGGCCAAAATATTCCTGGATGTTGAGAACATTTTCACATGTTTGAATATTTGACTCACATTGAAATTAAAGTGTCTTATTTCAACAACCTTGCTTCTTAGAGAGACATTTCTGGGKTTTTTTTAACAGATATCTGAGCAGTTAAAGTGCTATTGTTAATTAAACAAACATCACAACTACATAAAGCATCCCAAATATGACAGAAGTTAACTTTTACAGTTCATTAACTCTGTTCTTTTTTTTATATATTTTCAAAAGCCTCAGAGGAGATAGCCATCAAGATGTACAATGCTAATTTTGTGGTTAAACTTTATGTATCTTAATATTGTTTTTGTGCCATTTTAGACATCTGTGGAAATGAAACCACAGAAAACAATTAAAAAGTGAGCAATAGTTTCTTTTCCTTTCTAGAGTAAGGTTCAAAGGATAATGTCAATTATTAATGAATAATAATCTCAAGGTTTGTGTTTATCATCTAAGGATAAGGTAGGCACTTTCATAAGTATATCAGCAATGTTTCCCAGATCTAAACTTTGAATTTATATTCTTACAAGAAATAATACATAATAAGAAAGAAGAAACTCCAACCCATAAATAACTGTAAGTATAGACCTTTTCCTGTAAGGTAACTTGACGACATTTATATTGTTTCCTATTCCTTCAGCAGGAGACAATGGAAAAGGAAAAATGTTAGCTTTGTTTAAACTATAAGCATAAACTATACCAGCTGGTGCACTCCATTGGGAACAGAAATATGGGTCAGCACATTGCATCATCAGCACTTCTTCAGCAAATCCACCTGCTTGAGTAAACAGACAATATGGGATCCCAGAGYAGCAAAATACATTATTAAACAGATAACTTCCTAAATTTTTGACCTTCTTAGCATTTTATTTCACGTAATATTAGCCTTTTTTTCCATAAAAGTATTTCATTTGTAATTATCTTCAGTGAGTTGATAGGTTCTTTAATGACAGTATAAAGGCAARAAGTAACTTTGCTAATATGACTATAGTGCAGGAAAAAAACATCAAACGAGTATGAAGTTTATTTACCTAGGTGTTACTTATAAAAAATAATTGACAACTATTTTATTGTCCTAAACCGACCGAGTCTTAAGTAGATGTTGGAAATTTAGTTAGTTATTTTGCACAGTAACCTTTCTAGTAACCTTTGCTACATCTAGAATTTAGCTTACTGTATAGACACAGACATCTTAGATATGACCCATATTTACATGCTGTAAATAATTATGTATTTAGTTTTCCTGCTCTGCCTTGGAAGATGTTTAATTCCAGGGGAATAAATTCTTCTTCATCTAAAAGGAGAGGCCTAATAAAAACAGAGAACCACACCAAAATGAAATAAGAACCCCCAAACTAAAACACATGCAGTCATAATAATTGAAAGCAGATGGGATAAACTAAATACAGCATAAGCATAAATAAAGACTGAAAGACCTCATGAAAATCTGAAAGTCAGTGCTGGTCTCTGGAATAAGCTGCTGTGGGTTGGCCGTCAATGAAAGCTCTTGATGTTTAGAAGGGTAGTTCAAGATCTACGTCTTGTGAATTAATCAGCATATTCACATTTCAGAAAGGTTATAAAAGACATAATGTTGGCTGAACATTAATTTCTGAAAAAAAGTCACTCTTTCTTCATGGGAAATGAACTGTTTCATATTGAAACAAAATGTATTTTAAATGAACAATTTAGAAGCTATTTAAAATATTCCAGCAGTATTTCTGTTCTATTATTCTTGTAATTTCTTTTTTGCATTTGAATTTGCATGTCTAAAATCCATGTTGGTTCATGCTGTAAATATTCAACAGAAAAAATATAGCAAAGAATATGCTTCTTTTATACTAAAATATATAATTTTTGCTAAATGAAAAATATTAACTGTCAGTGTTCCAAAGGTAATTCAAGTGTAGCCTCATAGATTCTCTTGGTTAACACATACACACACACACACACACACACACACACACACACATACATACATATACATAAAATAAATAGACTTTATGCTATTTTTTCTGAAGAACTACTGCCCTAGATTATGCTCATATGCACTGAAATTCATCATATGCTAAGACTGTAGGACTTTCTGAATCCAAAACATCAACAAGGAAATTTTTATTAGAACTGACATAAAAATTCAAAGAAATATTGAATTTAAGTGGGTTTTTCATTACTGAGAATGACCATCCATGTATTAGAAGTGGGAAACAGAAAACTGAGCTACATGTCCTTTAGAAGATGAGAGGTTAAAGCAAAACTGTATTTAAAGACAGCATGAACTGAGAGGAGCCAATCTTGATACTGTCATGTTTAGTTGGTATGTCTCTATCTTCTGAGAAATAGAATAGCAGGAATGGAGGAGGTATTTATAAACACAAACTCTGCAGTCAGCTGGATTTTAAATGTTGGAAGACTGTGATTAGATTCCCATAGAGTTCTACTGTGTAGGTTTAACAAGCAAAGGGCCTTCAACCTTTCTTCATACATCATGCTCTCCAGCACTACAGTTATCTGCAACCATTTCAAAAACCCACTCAAGCTTTTCAACTTTTTGCTTAAAATGGGAGAACCAAAGCCTGATACAATATACAAGATAAAAAAGCCTGGTACCTTTGATATGTAATTTAAGTAATGTAGAGTAGAGTAGAATAGGAATGGTAACATCCTCTGATCTACTTGCTGTACTCTTGCTGATGCAGCTCAGAACAGGGTCATGTTTTGATGCTGCAATGGTACACTCCCAACTGATGTTTTTATATGATCTATATGCAACAAAACTAAGTGAAATGTCCCTTGCCAATGGATGAGCTTCTGGCAAATAAAGTGATAGTTTTAAAATGGTGTTACTTAATTTCATCACTGATAGAATATTATTCAAACATCTATAATCCTACTTTGGAGACTAGAAATCACATGTTTAATTGTTTAAGCAAYCTCCCTTCTCATCTCTGGCAAAGCAGACATTACATGTAGAAAACACTTGCTCTAACAAATGTACATGTGCAGAGAAAATCTCTTATTTTTCTGCCACTAGTATGCATCTGCAAAGTATTGCTAAAGGCATCAAGAAATTGAAAAGCTTTGTTAGGAACTGAGATCAGCAGAACAAAACCTGTGGAGAAAAACACCACATTTTGTTCTGAAATATTTTGTAACAGCTAGGTAAAGAATTCCTTATTAAAAAATTGTTAGCAGTATTACCCATTTTGTTAGCAAATAATAATTTAACTATTCATATTTTTATTTTTATTTATACAAAATTATTAATCCATAGGTATATTTTAGCAAATTGTAGCTCAGCTTTTTACAAGAAGGGTTGCTTACCTGTCAATTATTCGTCTCCTGTTCAGTGTAACAGATAAATTGAATCACAATGTGTTTAATTTGTCCTCATGATGGGAGAAGTTAAGTATTTGAAATAATTTTTATTATTTACTGCTACATATTTCCATCATCTGATATGTGTGAGATTTTCCCACATATCTCTTTAAATATATGACATTTTTGGTTTAGGCAATCTTTCACGTACAAAAGTGTCTATACATGAGCTGAACTTATTTAAAATCTTCATCTGTACACATGCACGATGTTAATTTGAGATGTTTCTTGCTAGATTCTGCTTGAGCTACATTTCARTCCTGTCTTGTGCCATTTACCTTTCTAATCTGGAGCCTGAGATCTTGATGTCAGACCTGCCTCACCACTGTGGACTTGTCTGGTGATGCGAACTCTTTGATAAACCAGAATTCCTACAACAGACGAGCCCTTCTTGCKTGGGTTCTGTGGCTACACAGCTTGCCAGTGAGTCTGGGGCTGTCCCTGCCAGTCTTGTTACTGCCCTTAGCTCCTAACTCACCTTCTCAGGAGGAGAAGCCCCTTCCAGTGCTCTCTGAAGTCTGCAGTGAATATTTACCTTTGTTGTACTTTACCAGGAATATATTTACAAGGATTCAGTTTTGGGGGTTTTGGGGATATGTTTTAGTTTCTGGGGTTTTTTCTGTATGAGGGTTTTGTTTTCTTGGTTTTTTTTTTTGGTTTTTTTTTTCTGGTGGTGATGATTTTTATTTGGGGTTTTCTAGTGGGTTTTAGTTGGATTGATTTTGTGGGTTGTTGGAGATTTTTTAGCATAGCTTTTCAAATGTCAATATTTCAAAGACAAAACACACTTCTGAAAAAAAGAGTTCTGGCTATGAACTTGCTTGTTCTATGATTCTTCCACATCTTAAGGCTATCTATACTTTTTCAGCTAGAAAATTATCTCCCCCTTGTCAAGGCATCATAGAGGTTGATCACTTATGCTTTGATGAATCTTATGTTTTTAGGGCATTGTTAGTGATTATGTAACGAATGAATATTATAGAGATAGAAGAGTATTCTGATTCTGTCCTTTTAACAGCATAAAACCCACATTCTTCAATTATAATATTGGGCAATAATTTTTAATGTGACATGCTATTGTTCCATATTCTTGCACTGTCCTTCACCAGTCTCATCTAAATAATTTTACACTCATTCTCTAGATGAAATTCTGTGTACTACACTTAATGTCAGACAGATTATTTGTCTACCCCTTTGTTATAAATTTAATTACTGATAAGAATTAATCAAGATTGCTTTTAATCCCTGCCTAAACATTTTATGACAGAATACTTGCTCCAAAGAGTGGATTACTGTTTTTATTTTTTTTAAAAATAGAGAATAATTTGGAAAATAAKATATGTATGCCTGTGGTTTAGTGGCTTCCTTATCTCCAAATTGGAGAGACATGGATTTTATTATTAATTATTGAATAAGGAGTTGGCTGGCTGGATGCAGCCAGGGAGTCGTGGTCAATGGCTCCATGACTCGATGGAGGCCAGTAACAAGTGTTCCTCCGAACACTGTCCTGGGACCAGCGCTCTTCAATGTCTTTATCAATGACATAGACATTGATATCGAGTGCACCCTCAGCAAGTTTGCAGATGACACAAGCTGAGCAGTGCAAAAGATACAACAGAAGGAAGGGATGTCATCCAGGGGGACCTGAACAAACTTGAGAAGTGAGTCCATGAGAATCTCATAAAGTTCAACAAGCACAAGTGCAAGGTGCTGCACCTCRGTCGGGGCAACTCCAGAAATGAGCAAAGACTGGGAGAARAACTAATTGCGAGCAGCCCTGTGGAAAAGGACTTGGGGGTTCTTGTAAATGAAGAGTTGGATGTGAGCCAACAGTGTGTGCTTGCAGCCCAGATAGGGAACAGCATCCTGGGTTGCATCAAGAGAGGGGCGGCCAGCAGGTCAAGGGTGGTGATTCTGTCCCTCTGCTCTGCTGTCATGAGATCCCACCTGGAATACTGAACCCAAATCTAGGTCCTCAAGGCAGGACATAGACCTGCTAGAGTAGGTCCAGAGGAGAACCACAAAAATGATCAGAGGGCTGGAGCAGCTCTCCTATGAATACAGGCAGAGAGAACTTGGGTTGTTCAGCTTGGAGAAAACCAGAGAGACCTTGTTGTGGCCTCTCAGTACTTAAAGGGGGCTTACAAAAGAGAGAGAGCAACTTATTTTTCTGATGAMTTAGGGAACTTCTGACTTTGAATATAAGCAGTACTAAAGAAACATAAGAACTGAATTGATTGGAAAATGTACAAAACAAGAAAAATATTCTGTGTCAAAGGAGTCTATTGTGAAAGGGAGTAAAATTCAGCATTAGTTTTACTTTCTTCATCTAAAGTCTGTAGCAGAAAATGATGTTTTGATGTATTCRATGGCAGACACATTACCAAAATCCATCCCTTTTCTCTATTCTGTCAACCTCCTAMTCTCCAATGCAGTACAACATAAGTGTGATGGGCATGAAGAAGAAAAAAAAGGAAATATATCWATATATACGTTCAAAAGAAAAATTTTTGGTGTCTTCCTCCTATTAAAACCATTTCACCTTCAAGTTTATACATTCTGCCAGTTTATTTGTCTCTTCCCATGTGTATCTCTTCCTGATTTTTATGAAATCTTCTTGTGGGTTGAAGGAAGGCAGCTCTGTCATGGCTGAATTTTCTTCTGAAATGTAGGGCTGGTAACATTGTCAGTAGAATTTCTGATGTTTAGCTATCTTGTACATAAGACTGCAGCCGTTCTGTTCTCAAGAAAGCATTGCAAATGGGATATTCTTCTATTTCTCCTGAAGTAGCTTGGTTTAGCAGAGTAGAAATCTGCCTCTGCATCCAGATGCCAAGCAACACTTGGCTGTTCTTTGTTAACTCAATGCTTCTCCCAGAATAACAAGCACAAACAATCCAGCCATTTTATGCAGGTGTTTTGTGTCCGAAGTTTTGTAATAAAGGCCTTCCAGATTTCAAAACTACTCTCAAAGTCTTTAAATTCTAGTCGTCCATATGCTTTTACAGTTAGGAAATGCAGATAGGACACCAGCTCTGCATTTCCTTTCATCCCTCTCCCAAAGAAAAAGGAACAGAACAAGGAGCATAACAACATCTTTCAGTCCTAGAGTGATTTGCAACCTAAATCAGTAATAGGAACTTTGTGATTATTCACTTCATAGTGCTGTCTACCCATGCTGTCAATGTGAACACACATTGAATTCAATTGAGAGAGCTCCCTTGCTGTTTTGATTTCAATTTTAGTTACAGTGAACATCATAACATATTCAGGTTTGCAGCATTGACTTGACCTTGATTATTTTCTCAAGGTGAAACCGTTTTTTTTTTTTTGGTTGGTTGGTTTTGGATTTTGGTTTTTAATGTACTAGGTTCCATACAGAATTTCTATTGGGAATACTACTCAATGAGCATATCTTTTGAATAATTTATACTATTTCTACTGTTTTATTATATGTCAGTACCCTATAGCAAACTTTTATTTTTCCTATTAAAATAAACAAAGAAACCAAAGCAAAGTAAGCAAACAAACAAAACCACAGATACTTTTATTATTTTTAACAAAAGTCTAATCCTCAGAACTAGTATGATTTATAAACCAGAGTTCTAAAAATTCTAAATTCTAAAAATTCTGTCATAATTCTGATGTCTAGTTATTTTCTTTGTATATCTCTACAGTGCAGAAAAAGTGAAAAGATCAGGTTGATAATAGGAAAGTACTTAAAATATGAAAATAAAAATTCTGAACAKCAGCAAAACACTAAGGAACTATTATACAGGGCTTTCTCAGTTTCATTAACTTGAAATTTATTAGAATCACACAAGACATTCTTGTTTTTCAGTACTTATGAAATCGGTAATCTTCATTCCTTCCTGAACGTCAGAATTATGTAAATTAGAAAGAATATTTTCCTGGTGCAAACAGACTACGAGCATTTATGAATCTGCTAAAATATTGATCTTATTAAGAATCTGCTTCTTGTTAAACTTCAGTTCCATACATATAAAAAATTAAACTATACTTTTTAATAATAAATTGTTGTTTATGTTTAAAAGTACAGAGCTGAGTGAAATAAAGATGTATTCATAAAAATAAGTGTAGGAAACAATTTTCTTAAAAATTTTTAATGAGATGACTTTTTTTTTTCATTTTTAATGTGATCTTCAATTCTTTCATATCTAAATCTGATTTTATTTTTCCTGCCAAACCAAGGCAATCATCCTAGTTATGATCACTATAATGGCAAGATTCAATAAACTCAGAACATGTCTGTCCAGTGGATTAAGTATTTTTGCATGCCTATATTTCTGACCAAAGGAAAGAAATCACACTTATGGCATTACTAAAAGTATACCAGCAACCCTCCCTGAAAATACACTTCTGTGCTTTTGTCTTTGAAGCTTAAAAGCATAAAAAGCCCCCAAAGCCCCACAGATCCAAATTATGCATAGATCCACCTGATAATATATAAATATTGAACTAAAACTGCTATTGTGGAAAATGATAACGTGTCAAAAAGAATCATGTTCCCTGATTATAAGACACAGCTGAGATCCTCTGAGGTAAAAATGATCAAAGAAATAATACTGCCTAATAGAGTTGCAGTAACATCAAATACTGAAGACACTAAAATCCTTGCCAAAAACTGCGCTTGCAAAAACTTTTAGAAAAGGTAACCTTCTAAATGGCAGAATATTAATGCAATATCGCATGTTCCTTTTCAATAGGGTTTCATTTTAAAATATTGAATTTTAAAGGTAGGAGTTAGAGTAGTAATTTTTTAATATCCTTTTCTTTCTGGATTGTCTAATATATGCTATAATTTTCCTAGARGTTTTTGAGACATATCTAGATCAAGCTCTGGATAAGATGGTCTGTCCTCAAACCTGACCCTTCTTAGAGCAGCAGGTTGGACTAGAGACCTGCTGAGGTCCCTTCCAACCCAAATTATCCTGTGATCATTTTGGAACTAGCAGGTTAAAATTTTACCTATTTTATCTCAGAGACCTAAAAGGTTCCCAGACTCCTTTTGTCTCATCTATCATCACCATAACCTGTAAAAGCAATTAGTTGGGTCCCATGAATGGCAGAYTTGATCTCTTTTCCCCTGCCCTTCACTTCTCTTGCTCTCTGTTTTCCTCCTCCTAGAGTGAGTGACTCAATGCTCAAGGAACAGATACTGAAGAATTTTCTTTATAAATAACACAACAAAACCCAACAACAGACAATAAAATAAACAAAATCCCCACATAGGACAGTAATGTAAAGGAAACTCCTTGCTGTACAGACCAACAGCTCAGTTTTGTGATAATGTTCTCCTGGTAGTGTTGTCCTTATCCTCTTGGGCAAACTGCCAAATTCTGCTGTGGTGATAGACAATAAAAATGGCAAAAAACTGAAGCTGTTCAACATAATTTTTCTTGCAGCATTCTGTTACTTTGGATGTWAGCACAAGCCTCTACAAATGCAGACTAGAAGGGCAGGTTGGTTTGTTCTTTTTTTCTTTCATCCTACACAAAATGATGGGAAAAAATGAACACAGGCATTACCACGTTTTTCTTAAAAAGGATGCGTACAAAATATGTCCTCAGGCTTTTGATCTTCCACATGTGGACAGTTTGTACTCATATAGATTAAATAAATATTAGTATAATTCCAAATGCTGTACAAAGGATAGGTCTTCTTACCTCTTGAAAACACTTTTTATCTCTCTCTGGATGTTACATTTAAAGATATTAACTACAAACAAKTTAATTTAAACAATTTAGGGCTCTTGCATTCAGAGTATAAAAAATAAGTTACCTGGTATATATATGTTTAAGGGTTTTTTCAATAGACTTCATAATATGTTCAGAAATAATTTAACTTCAATGTGTTATATATCAAGAATATAATTGCATTTTTGTAACTTGGATTCCCTTCAATAGTATATAGTTGCCTAACCTTTTAATTAARTGTAAATGTGGTTTTAGGGAATTTTTCTTCTACCAAGCTGGAATGTAATAGGATCTAGCAAGAGCACAGTGTTTCATAAAAGAATTGTACTTCATGTCCTAATAACATTATGGTAAAAAATTATCCATTTTTAAGATACACTCCTTTTAATGTTATTCTTATCATTAAAATGAACTAAAAAAACTGTGATCACTGTCTCATAAATGTTTATTAGAGTATGATTAAACATTACATATGTTTATTAGTTTATTATATGTTAACAATATATATTTTTACTGTCTAAAATGTTTATTAAAATTGGATTAATCTAGATAAGAAAAGGCATATACAAATGCTGAACACTATCATTAGTCCAACAATTTTTCCTGAAGATTACTATTTGTTCTGCTTAAATATTTGAAATTGAAATAATCTCAATTGAAGTACATAACTCTGAGCAGAAGGGTCTGTAAATGATGCAGTAAATTGACCTACAATTTTAGGTAGTGATCCATACAGTCTACTTCAAATATCTACTCTATGATAAGTGGATTCATGCCTAGTGATATTTTTCTTTCCCCTACTGTAGCACTAGTTTACCTGATTAGATGAAATAAAACAAGAGATATATAGTTATTAAAATTAGTWATTTAATTTATGTAAAGTAAGTTTCAAAGAATGAACATGAGATTAGGCAGTTAGGAGTATGACTATACATGTTTACTCTTTTGAGGCTCCAGAATGGTTCTGACAAAATGTTGAAAAACGGTAAGTACTACATTGTTGTAAGGGCTTTCAAATCTTTCTTATTTCAAACCTAATGGAAAGGCAAAAAAAAAAAAAAAAAGAAAAAAACAGACAAATTTCTTCTCTTCCCCCCCAGATTATTAGTTTCCTCTAGAATCAAAATCCAATTTTTTTAATTGTTCAGAGGGTATGGTTTTCCATTCTGCTTTACTTCCTTAGCCAACTCAAAGGATCTTTTGTAACTGCGTTGCACAAAGGTGCATGTATTTAAAGTTCATGGAAGACAGATGCCAAAAATGCTTCCAAGACAAATTCGACCTCAACTCACATTGTTAAGCCTGCATGATATCTGCTGCGTGTTTGCTCTCCCCGGTTGTTAGTTTTATGAGAATACCAGTATTAGAAAGTCCATTTACATCTTACATCTCAGCTACAGTGAGACTTCCTGGCTTTGAAACCTGCTTGATTTTCTCTTGAGCAGAAGCTGTTGGGCTTTGATAATGCATTCTACTCCTAGAAAAGGAAATAAGGGGTAGTATCTTTAAAGGAAATAAGTTCTGCTGGTTAATTGATAGTTACTACCATTAGATAACTTAATGGAAAAAATGTACTGTATCAAGTCTTATATGTTGCAGCTTGGCAGCTTCCTGTGAATGCCACCTGCATATTAATTACGGCACAGTGCTCACCTTGGTTTAATATTCTGCTCCTTTTGCAGAAAATGAAAGAGAGGAACTGAATTTGAGAGCAGTTGTAAGTTATTCAGAACAAAAGTAAGAAACTTGCTCTAGACTTGGCAGGGCTATATTAACTAATGACAAGAGTGAGAAAACTGTAAAAGAACAGATTAGCAAATCCCTTGTTGCAGACTACTTCATCAAAATCAAGGTAAGTTCTCAGGCAGTTTTTTCAAGGAGAATTCAAGGAGGGAGAGAAAGAAAGAGAATCAAGATATAGGTAGTAGGTGCATTCAAGCAAGACAGTTTCTGGGGTTTAGGGGATTTTTAGCTTTCTCCTTGTGGAAGCATCCTGGCAGCTGATTTGCCTCTGCAGATGTTTAGCAGTCACAAGAAATCACATTATTTTCAAGAAGAGAGAAGAGAGCTTTCACAGAAGAAGGAATTGAGAGGTGGAAGAAATGTGTTTGTGAACAAAAAGGGTTCAGGAGTCCAAAGGGAAATTAGTTTGAAATCACAAATAACAATGATGAGATTTCAGACCCTGAAGAAAGTATTCTGAATGTTGCCAAATGCATTAGAAAAAGGTACAGCATCTACACTGGGATTTTTACCTTAGTAATTACAAGCTACTGAAAAAATCCAGGGATACTGTGGTGTAGACATTAGAAGTAAAGTGGCATACTGACAGCCTTATATCCTGTTAAGAAAGGAGATGTAGCTTTTTAGAAAAGTGTTTCTCTGTGACCTTTCCAACTTTCAACTCTGCAGACACCAGCCTGTGAAAAAATGCAGTGCTATTTTTGCATGTATAAGAACTGGGACTATAACACTTCTGCTCTCTGACAACCTCATTGCCTCTTTCTTTAACTGAAAATTATCAGCCTTTCTCTCAGTACTTTTCCAATTCAAAATACATTTATTTTGAAGAATTAGCCTTTGGATCCTAATCTTGAAAATACTTCTGCATATTTTGTTACTTAGGATCTGTGGAGGACTCTCAGGTACTCACAGGTATGTCAAAAAATTAAGTATTTCTATACATGTAAGATGTGAATGTAAATTCCCTTTCTGACAGATGTTTATTTACTAGTTTATTTACTAGTGTGTTGTCTTTATTTCTACAAGAAATTTACTTCCTACAGTAATCACGTAGAAAAAAATGACACACTGCAAATACCACCCTTCCAAAGGCGGGAAGGGAAGGGAAGGGAAGGGAAGGGAAGGGAAGGGAAGGGAAGGGAA
>JACDOX010000052.1:1357522-1397494 GCA_014549065.1 Cardinalis cardinalis
AAGGGAAGGGAAGGGAAGGGAAGGGAAGGGAAGGGAAGGGAAGGGAAGGGAAGGGAAGGGAAGGGAAGGGAAGGGAAGGGCACTCTTCGGTTTTCCCACTGGATTTAATAATGTTTGTATAACAATGATAATCACTAAACACATAATTCTCAAATCTCCTCATCTTAAATTAATCTGTACTTTTAACATCACTTTTCATTTCAGCTAGATCCTTTATTTAGCTTCATAAATCTTGCTGGATGGCATATGGAAAGCTACATAATTTAAAGCTTGTGACAGTGTTCACAGGGGTTTTCAGGTGAGGGAAGAGWCAAGAATATTGACTCTATGTWCAGAAGGCTTGATTTATTATTTTACTATATATATATTATATTAAAACTATACTAAAAAGAATAGAAGGAAAGGTTTCATCTCAGAAGGCTAGCTAAGCTAAGAATAGAAAGGAAAGGAATGAAAACAAAGGTGTGTGGCTCGGACAGAGAGAGAGAGGGCCAGCTCTGCYGTGACTGGTCACTAACTCCAAACATCCACACAAGACCAATCACAGATCCACCTGTTGGATTCCACAGCRGCAGATAACCATTGCCTACATTTTGTTTCTGAGGCCTCTTAGCTTCTCAGAAAGAAAAATCCTAAAGAAAAGGATTTACACAAAAGATGTCTGCGACAAAAGCTGAACGTTTTTCTTCTTTCCTTTCTATTATTTTGTTAGGAAGAAAGAAATCTCTTATAAAATCATGTTGTCAAAAAACTTTGGTACATATTCTACAGCATTCATGTAGAAAAAATGATCCACTTCACACATCAGTCTTCCAAAGTCTGTAATGGAGTAGATGTGTCCAAGAAAACTTTCAAAGTCTCTTTGAGAAAGAGAAGAATATTATAATTATTATGGCATTTAACATCTGAAACAAATCACGAACAAATAAAAAATAGCATGAGGGAAGAGTTTCACACTGTAAGTTGTAGGTATAAAAGAAACTGATTAAAAATAGTTCTTTGCAGTTGTATTGTTTTGCTGTTTCTATTCATTACTCTATGTAACTTCTAAATGATAGAATGCACCTGAACTAAATTATGTTTCTCATGTTTAAAACTATATTTTTGTATTTTTTTCCTTTTTTAATACAAAGTATTATTAATGTCATAGTGTTTTTGTTTCATAAAAATAAATAATATTCTGTATAAGATTTAGGAATGTCTGGGGTCTAACAAAGTTTGAAATGGTCTAATTTTCAAATAATTATCYTAAGATGGAAATTCTTATAAAGATGTAAACTATATCAAACAACAAGTTGTTGTTCACTTTTACAAAGTGATGTGGTAAAAAAAACTGCCTGGTTTCTTGTGTTTTTGTTAGCAAAGGAAATCATTACAGTTTGAAAATTCTTAAGACATACATAGCTAAAGAGATATATGGAGATGAAGGGGAAAGATCAGTGTCAAAGAAGAAATGTTTGACCTCATCTTTTGAGATTCTATGCTAGTACATCTCAGAAAAGAAAATAATGAATGCATTCTCTCTAGCCCCTTTAAAATTCATAGCTCCTTTCAGCTGAACAAAGGTTTATCATATATTTTGTTTTGCCATATATTTTGTTTTCCTTGATTCTATATATACGGCATTAAATTTCCGAGCTCACTTTTAAAAATAATTCTTTAAAGATTAAAATCAAATTCTTTTTATAAGGGATATTGGGACACAGAGCAGGTAGACACTGTCCACATTTAGATACCCTTTATAAAAACAGCATTTGATTTCTTTTTCRTTTCTATGTGTTTTATTCTTTAAACATACCTTTCTTTCTCAGGTTGCCATGTCAAAAGCAACACAGAAATATCTACTTCAGGTTGAGTCAGGTGTCTTTGACTCTGCTCCTGCAGTAACTTTCCAAATACATAAAAAATCTTCACATTGTCAATGCTATGCTCCTCTTTATGTTCTTACTTCCCAGTGTAGCATCTACCACACTCACAGATTTCTGTATTTTTGGAGTTCATGGGATGATTAAAATAACCATGGACTGATAGTATGCATGCCATTATTAAAAGTCACAGAGAAATSTTAAAGAATCCAGACTATATTTTTTTTCCAATTAAATTCCCCTACATTGAAAGAATCTCTGTAAACAGGGGTTCCAGATTTTAATCACTACTCTTCTTTTAACCAGGACACTAATAATTCAGTTTTAGCTTTCCTCACTGACCCCAGTAATGTACATAATGGTTGCCCTTATACACCAGGACTGATGATCTCTGAGCTGCCTGGTGCAACATAAGCGAATCTTAAAGAATTTCCCCCTAGATATTTTTTCAATTTTATCAGCAGAAGAACATTCAGTTTTGCAGTCCTAAATCCTTTTTACAGTTCAGAGTGAAATAAACCCTATTCATTTGCACTTTTTCTCCTGCTGAGCATAACCAATCTGGAATTGTGCTAAGAAAAGTGACATCAGATCAGAGGCTGTTATTCACTTTCTTGAGTTTCATCTCCTTCTTTTAATAGTATGAAAAAAATAAATCCTTTTCAAAGACATAAGCAGTTACATGACTGCACATATTTTTAATTTTGAGGAATTTACAAAGAATCAGATTCACAGATTAAAAAATACATCCATCAGTTCACAGAAGTACAGCATGTTGTTCAGACTCTACAGAGAAAGAAAAGATGMTATTTCCTAAGCAAGAAGAATACAGGAGTACCAAACTCTTAAAGTCTTCGTCTGCTGTAAAACTGCACAACTGTACTGAAACCAAGCACACTAGAAATCATCAGCTTATGTATCTGGAATTTGGATGATGTAAACTTTTCAAAAAAAAAAAACTTCAACAGCTTGTTTTCTAAATTGTTTCCTACCTCATAACTGAAAAGACAGTGTCAGAAGTATTCTTTAGAAAAAAACCCAACCCACTGGCAGTTTTAGGTATCCAGACAGCCTGAGCTGGTATAGAAAACCTGCAGAAAATTGTTTTTATGTTACTAAGATAAATTAACTTCATATGTATGAGGAGAGAATAGGGTAAGAGTTGTTCACTTCCTAAATATTTGACACTCAAGTCTACTYCTACCCACTTATCAATTTCGTAACATTGCTGAAGAATATTTTTCAGCTGTTAGTCTTTTTTCCTTACCATTTTATGCAATTTATCTCTTATTTTGGGAAGAAAATCTGAAATATCCCAGATGTAAAATTCATTTAGGACTAAGAAGGAACAGAAACAAACAAGAACATAATTATAATATTTAAGAAGTTCAAAATAAACACAAAATACTCTGCTAACTTTTAGAGTCACAAAGAGGTTTAAGCTCCATTTCACATAGCCAGCTGGAGGCTACATTTCCTGAAAGAAATTAAACACCAGGTATAGATTCCATCCCAAATAGCCTGTCTCTTGCTGATATTTTTATCATGACAGTAATTAATTTAAAAGCAATGAGAACTACTCATGTGTGTGAAATTTTGCAGGACTAGATATTCATTGACATCACAGCTGGTAGAAAATGAAACCAGGAAAAATTCACTAAAGTGTTTGCAGTATGATGTCCTTCTTCCTTCAGCTGCCTCTAATGGAAATTAGTATTTTCTTTTCTTATTTGATGAACTATCTTTAGTCTTTTTGAAAAACATTTTAATGATTAGATGGCAGATGCAACACAGTCTGACAACAAAGTTGTAAAACCAGAGCTTCCTCTCAAAAATGCCTGCTTAGATATACAAAATATGAAGTTGAGATAAAAGATTTAACAGTTTTGAAAACCTGCCAGATCTTTCACTGAATAAGGTTAGAAGCAACAGAAAACAAATTAAGACCCAGCTGAAAACTTTTAACATGCCATGAATCTTCTGGAGCATTCACAGTATGATTCACAGCTTTGGATTACATCTTCCACTAGCCTCATTAACAATTATTATTTTATGTTCTCACTTCTAAGCTTATGTGGGGTTAGCTTCCGATCTCCATATGCAAATCAGTCTGACTATTCCATGATAGAGAAAATATCTTTAGAATAAATATTACTACTAAAAATATAGATTAGATATAAGATTTCTATAGATATATTTAAAATATGTGCCCATGCAAATMAAAGTATCATAGAAAAGTTTGGATTGGAAGGGACCCTAGGACTGTCCAATTCCAACACACCTTCCAAAGGGAAGGGTGCCACTGGTTAGATCAGGTTGCTCATGGCTGCATCCAATCTCAATCTGGTTTTAAACTCTTCCAGGATTAGGACTCCACAAACTTTCTGGACAACCTCTTCCAGTGCCTAACCACTAAGTGTGTATAAATCAGCCTCCCTTTTTTYATAAGCCCCCTTTAAGCACCGGAAGATCGCAGCGAGGTCCCCTCAGAGTCTTCTGTTCTCCAGGCAGAACAACCCCAATCCTCTCAACTTGTTTTCTTAGGAGAGGCACTACAGCCCTCTCATCATCCTCAAGGATGATCTTCCTCTGGACTCACTCCAACAGGTTTGTGTCTTTCTTGTTGACTAATTGTCTCAGGTCTAAAGTGAAGTAAACAAGGATGAGGGAGAGGAGAGCATGCACAAGGAAAGCCAAACCCAGCAGCTGTCCTGAAAATCAGCTCCTTCYCCTGGGGGAGGTTATAGCTCACAGGCTCATTTGTTGAGGCCAGGTTTGCACACACTTCCCCACAACTGAGGGGAAGGAGAGTTTCTGGGGGGTGATGGTGAAAGCAGAAGGGGTGAACACCCCTTCTGGAGGCTACAAGTCAGATAAAGGACACACTCTGCAGAAAGCCCTCCCTTACACAAACTGGCTCAGTTGTAAAACCAGGCCCCTCTCCCAAGAAGGTCATTCCCACAGGACATTCACRCAACAGGCATCTGTCATGTCTTAGAAGTCATAAAACAACAAAGACCTCCAAAACACCCCCCAGACTCCTTTCTAAGGCCTTCCACCAGAGGATTGCATGTGATCCACCAATGATGCAAGAGATCCAGAGTCTGTAGAACTTCCCCCATCCCTGCGCAGGAGGTGCTTGGACATTCCCATATCTGATCATATACTAACCCACTGAACTCTGTGTTTCATGGGAYCCTCACCACCCCTCACTACTGAAAGGACCAGAAGACCAACACTGTGCAGCTGGATTCACAGGAGTGGTTAGTATCTTTCTACTTCATCTGTCTATCACTCTTTCTCTGTGCTTCCCTTCCTATTTCTTTTTCTCTCTCTGCGCTCCACTTTTCTTTTTCCTATTTCTTTCTCTCTCTCTCTACCTGACGTTTTCAACTAAAATCTGCACTGTTGACTTAAGCATATGGTGTCATTTTCACCTTAATTCGGGCAGAGGTGTCTCTCTAATAATTGGRTTCTAACGTAAGGCTGCCTTATACTATGGCTCGACAAATTAGAAATACCATGTGGATTTGAGTACAGATTTTGCTTGCTGCTTTTACTTCACTGAATTAAATGAAGGAAATGGAAAAATATTGTTCTGTGGTTATTGGTTATGGGTTTCATATCTTGCTTGTTGTTCAAGAGGTCTCCTTCACTATATCTTTATCCTGTTGTCCATTTACCTAGGCCTTATTAAAGACAGGTGTTYTTTTCTTTCACTTTTCTTTCCCTGTGAGGTAGAGTCTTAATAAAGAAAAGGAGTTGTCGCAGACATCCTTTCACTAAAAATCCTTTCTTCAGGATTTTTCCTTCTGAGAAGCAAAGAAGCCTCAGAGACAGAATGTAAACAATGGTTATCTGCTGCTGTGGAATGCAACAGGTCCGCCTGTGATTAGCCCATCTTGGATGTGTATRATTAATGGCCAATCAAAGACCGAGCTCTCTCTGGTACAGAGTCCGAGAGAGCTCCTYTGTTATCATYCTTTGTATTCTATTCTTATCTTAGCCTTCTGAAGAACTTGTCCTTTTCTATTCTTTTTAGTATAGTTATAATGTAATATATATATCATAAAATAATAAATCAAGCCTTCTGATCATGGAGTCAACATTTTCGTCTCTCTCTCATCCTGACAACCCCTGTGACCACAGTCACAAGGAGTAAGTCCCCATTTTGGTCACCATTACTAGATTCCTCAAAATCTAGTAAATTAAGAGTAAGACAGAGGGTATAGAGGGTATAGGTATATAATTTGAAGGTTATAAGCCCTCACATTTTATCAACCTGATAAACTGCAAATCAAAATACTATAGATATTTGCTTTGAACTCTGTTGAGCTGATTTCGCTTAAAAATTATCAATTTAGTCAAGCTAACCATTAGCTTAAGTAATTAAAATATTTAAAAATGAAATTAAAATAGGTCTTCCTATATGAATTCTATGTATACACCCACACACACATTGACTGCTACATTGGCCCTGGTACTAAACTTTCTGTACATGAATGATAAACAAAAATGTAGGAAGAGCTGCTGCACCAGTAACTCAAGGGCAAAAATGTGGTTTTTATGAACAGGTGACCAGCATTTTAGCTTCMACAGTCACTTCAGGCCATATTTAATGAACTGATTAAGTGTGTGTACACTGTAAAATTCTGTTTTCAGACCACTGACCTACATGACTCTAAAAATTACAAACTTTGGAAATTATAATTGAAAGGTTCAGATGCTCTGTATTGCCTGTATTAAGCRTTTCAGATAGGGTGATTTCATATTAATTATATGATCTAAACTCATAGAGTTTTTTTAAACATTAAATGTTTGAGAAGACAGATTTTTTACCTTAAATTCAAGAATGATTTCTAGTTCCTAAGATTTAAACAGAGAAAGGTATTTGTAACAAAAAAAATGCTCTGTGTTTTGTTTCTTTCATTAAAAAATAATATGTATAGATAAGAGACTATAGATCTGAACCTGCAGTAGATAGTTGTTTTGCAAAGCTACAAACCAGAACACTACCTGCAAAACCAATTTCCTCTTTGGTTTTCAAGCAAGTAGTTATAACATTTTCATAAATCATAATCAGATCACTACTGGAATAAAATGTATAGTGTTCACCCAGATTACTATTTCTCAGAATATGGGAAAAGTGGAAAGTGGAGCTAAATATGCTGAAGTTTTTTCATACTTAAACATMTAATCTTTAAAACTTTTAGGTATCTAATCCTGAGGAAATGCTGCAGACTGCTAGCACAGGCTAATARCAAAGAATCTTTATTTTCCCTCCTTAGACCACTAGACTGTTTCTAACAACAGTTTGCAGCTCATGACTGGATGTGCAGGGGAATTTTTTACTGATTTCTGAATGAGTCAAAAGCAAATTATGATTGATGATTTTTCCCTACCTCTCATTCTTTTGAGTATTTGTTGATTTTTATACTCTCTTTTCTCACTTTTTTATCCCTTTGCTAAACTCTTTTATAATCATTTTACATTTCTGGCTCACATTCYCTTACAAGGCTTCCATAAAATATGTCTTTAAACCATGTATTTTATTCTTTTGCATGAAATCACAGCACTGAAACCAACAAAGTTATTCTCGATGTATGCTGATATATCTGTTTTCAGTCTTGTTTTCCTTAAACCACCACTGCAGTAAGAAACATCTATTTTAGGAAATCCTTTAGAATGGCAAAATTTATCATTAATAGAAATGGAGTGAGCTCTTTTCCCAAAAGAGGTACTTGTGAGATCAAACACACACTAGTAAAGCAGTGTTAAGAAACTGCATTGCGGCTGTCTCTGTCAGTCTGTTATCTACATAAGAAATGACTTTACTTACTTCAGCCAACAATTCAGATCTTGTTATGAAGAGGGGTTCGGTGCTTTTTTTAGATCATGTTTTGAAAAAGGAAAGAATAAAGAATCCTCTCATTTCTTAGTAATTTGGATTTTAAATGAATTCAGCCAAATGTGTCAACATAATTCTGTAATCTTTCAACTACTGTAGACAACAGATGGTAGATGCAACATGAATGGGAAAAAATTGATTACATTGTAAATCCTTTCAAGTTTGTAAATTTTTTAAATTAGTTATTAAGAAAAATATTTCTGGGCACAACTTCATGTATTAATCATCATCAAGACCTGATATTATAATCCCCAGGTTTCAAGATCTACAACAAAACATGGTCAAAAATCAGGGTTTTTTTAAAATAATCTTGAGGAGACCTATTGCTGTAAGTGACTAGCAAAGTATTTTTCATTTATATTGGATCATTTATCTTTCTTGTTTCTTCATATAAGACCTCTTTTCACTGCACATTATGCATAAGGATGTATTAATTACACTGAAATGTAATACAAAATAAGTCAGTGTGTCTGAAGTCAAAGGAGAGATGTTTTTGAAAATATATTAAAAAAAGAATATGATATCTTTTGATGACAAGGTTTTCATTGTATTTTTTTCTTTTTTTTTTTAATTTATTTAGCATATCCCCATGAGAAGCAGGGAAACTACTGAAAAAAATTAAACCAGGAAAGATAAGAGATTTTAATCTGATTTTAGATGCTAATGATCTCAGTCCTATCTAGCTCATAATGGTAATAGGGCTCTTTTTCTAACAAATTGAGGTGAAATGATAAATTCATGTTGTGTGGAGAATACAAATAGCATTATTTACATGGTAAAATTATACTAAAGGAATGTCTGTATTTGCATTATATAAYTTGTATATGGTTAATGAAACAAATTTTAAAAACAATGTATTAAGCAACATAGCATTTCTGCACTACTTGCTTTTTACATAATTTTCAGATATACATACATCTATCTTAAGATGTTCCCTCTGTTGATGAAAATTTATTCTATCACTATGACTGAAAAGAACTACCACAACTGTGGGATGTTATTTAATGTTGGCAAAGGAAGAACTGACAGCTTGGGCAAAATGCAAATGGCTGAGAAGTTTGAGATAGAAATGAGYGTAAACAGATGGTTTGGAGTGAGCTGAAGTATTGTTGACTTTCTATTTTGGGATAATGGAACAGCTCCTATTTAAGAATATTTTTAAATGGAAAGAAGAAAAAATACTAACTTTAAGAAGTCTTCACTATTCAGGATCAAGGAAGCTGAATGAACCTTTTCATAATTCTTACTTGAAATGAGTGGCTAAGATCCTGCAGCTGGCCATGAAAGGCTGAGTGCATCTGTATAAAGCACTGCTGGATTCYATAGAGACCAGGAGAAAAGGTTCTGGGAGAGAACAATCCAATTCACCTCATCTTCTCTACTACTGCCCTTAAACACATTAGCATTAAGTGTTTTCACTAAATGCTCACTTGAACTTTCTTGAATTTTTTTGGTATTCCTAGCAAATTCTACAAAATTTATTTTGCATGAGCATTCACACACTTTCTAAAAATTCCTTTCAGTAAATCTGAATTTTACAGAGCATAATACATATAAAAAAGTTCCTATTTAAGATTATAATATTTAGTTAAAATTGCATACAATAGAATATTGCTATGGTGATGTTCCAATTTTGTGTAATTTTGTAGAAAATTGCTTAACATGCATATACAGTCCATTCCACACAAATTATAATCAATTCAGCAACCCATTTCTTTCAGGAGCTTGAATATACAGACCAATCTGAAACATAACAGCCTTTCATTACTTTATTGTAATGTAGTGATGTTTCATAGAATTAGGGGGATTTATTTGTGCTTTTCCCCTCTGAGTCATAGACTTGTAAATAAAATCTAGGGAAATAGAATTTTAACTGGTGATGGGTGTCTAAAATGTAAGCTAATAAAAATAATGCYACTGATCCTTAACTATAAGGAGATAGAGAAGAAAAAAAATCAACGTGATTATACATAGGCCAACAATAAGTTTAATCAAAATGTAGCTACACAGTTGAATACATCTAAATTGCATAAAATTACTTTTAGTTTACTTAAGGGGTAGTTACAACTCCTCTGTTCTAAAGAAAATCAGTTTACAAAAACCCTAAGTACTATCTAGATCGATTTTAAATGTCAAAGCTTAGCATGAGAGTTAGGTTCACTTCATGGGCATTTTGATGTGACATTAACGTATGATATGAAATTACARTATTTTTTCTCTTTTTTTACAGGACGTCTCAAGACTTGTTGAAAACTTTGAATAGCTACTGCTTATTTCTGACCCGATTAAGTGGAAAGAATATCAGAAGAAATTCAAGTGATAATATCTTAGTGTKTTTTGGAAGTTGTATTCCACTACTTTTATGGAGGACTTAACTCATTAATGTCATAATGGAATACGTATTTCCATGGAAGGACACTGATATATTTTGTGTTGTAAATATATTCATCTGAATATGCCCTGAATGTCTAAATTAGAGTAGTATAGGAAAAGACTAGTAAGAATAGCAGAAAAATGTAAACTGCAGTCACACAAACTATCAATTCCCTTTCAARGCTAACACAAGGACTGGAACAGGAGAAATAATACATACATGTAGGAATTCAAGAACCTATTGGTTTCACAGCTTCTTGATATCTAGGTTTTTGGGTTTGGTAATCTGATTATTCTGTTTTATGAAATAATCAGGAAACAGTCCCACAAAGGCTGATTTTAAGAAAGGCAAAATGGTCTTATTTAGAATTACTGATACTTTCAGGAAAACAGTTGACAGGTTTCTAGTCAACTTAAACATTATGAATACTACTAATAAAGAACAATTCAAACACAGTCTTCATTTTCATTTTTACCACTTATAATTTAACAGAAAGTATAAAAATGAATGTCACTAAAGTATGAAATTATAAACTTTGCTTAAAATTTTTTCTAGTCCATAGAATGGCAAGTTTGGGAAGTTCATCGTAAGCATGTAGTTAGAATAACTTAGCAGATTTTGAGAGAGACATTCTCAACTCCATCCAAGGTAAAATGATACAACCATGTTCATGTTTTAGACATAACTTCATATAGAAATTAATTTGAATAATTATTTCCATTATACTATTATTTCTCTGAAGTTTCTCATATTTAAAAATTTCAGTACTCTGTATATACACTGAAATTTGTATATGAGGAATAATTATAAGGAATCACTAAAAATATTTTCTGTTCAGTCTTTTCAGTGAAGGGATGAAGTTTGAGAGAAGGCAATAGAACATAAATTTTCAGGGTACCAGACATCAGCAAAAAAAAGGTTGTAAGTTTATGTTTTGTTTAGATTCTTCAGCAAATTATGTGACATTGCTAGAATGGTATATGTGTCTCAGTTAGAGATGCAAAGCAGCAGATTCCATTGAATTAGCCATTTTGTTTAGTAGCAAATGTTGGAGCTTAGATTTTCCATATAGAAACAAGAATTTCATACTCACTGTTACAACAGACAGTTACCTCTTTGTAATTCAAAAGTGCACTGTAAATTCTAAAACCCAGGAATTTTTGAGTCAAAATAAAAAGAATGCCTAAAAAAGCATAAATTTCGGAACAGTGCTGTCTATACTTTTTAATTTTTCTTTCCTATTTTGTTAGTGTACTAAGCGTATTTGTGTGGAAGTATTATTTCTCTTTCTAGTTAATCTTCATGCATGGCTTATTTCCCCTTAAGTTGTAAACCTTAATACAAAAGTTATAATCTTTTTACAAAAGTTTATAAATCTTTTTGAATATCATAAATCATAAATATCATGTAATATCATGGCTATCATAAATTGCCATGGGAATGTTGTATGTTGTATGTTTGTAGCCACAAACTATAAAGTATTATGAGGTAAGACAGTCTCTTAGATTATATATCACTTCATTAGTTTAGTAGCTGTTTATCTATTTTACATTTACTAATATATGTTTTCTCATTTCCCACTATTTTCTTGTGTGTTTTGTTGTGTTAATTATCCACCTGCTCTTAAGGAATTTGGATGGGTTTTGGTGGGATTTTAGTACATCTACATTCGATAATGAGCTTGCAAAATAATTTTTAACAACATCTAGTAAAACATTCTAAAATAAATGGCCAGGATATGTATATCAGCAGATGGTCAGAGAATAAATGTAGTTGCCCTTCTTTTAATATGGTAAGTTTGAAATCGGCTCTAAAATCAGTAAATGCAGAAAAAAWTTGGTATTTGTTGATAAAAATATGCAAAAAGATTGTGTTTGTCTGGTCAAGGTCTGCATCAGAAAAGGACACTTATTACACAAGCCAGAAACTCTGCCAGCATTTAAACATACAGAGGCTTTGGAAAGATCTCATGGAGGAAGTAAGGAGAAAGTGGCAAAAGCTGATAAAAGCATATTGTTTTGAGAGCTGAATGCTATACTTGAATGTTATATGTTGGCATTTAAAACTGTAGCTGTGAAATGTAAATCATGATTTCCTCTTCCATTAAAACTATTAATTTTCTCAGGTACAGAATATTCAGGGAAAGGAGCCTKAGTCTCCATTTCAATCCATTTTTAATCCTCTCTATACTGGAACCAAATTTCCATCTGGAGGATGAAAGCAACCATTATAGCAATTAGCCATTTTGCTATCTCATTTACTTAACAGTAATGGATTCTCTCTTGTAGTAACGAGTATGGTATGAATCGTGAGGGTGACCATGCAGACTTTGTGCCTGCAGTGATCCCTGTGTTCTCCAGTATCTTGAGYGGATTCTGGAGGATTACGCAGATGACTTCAAGAAATTTCCAGAAAACAAAAGTCAAATTTATATTCAAAATGATCAAGACAAAATAATTGCATGTCCTATTACAGACATGCTGTCTCAGCACCTGGGCTGACAGAGGGCTCTGAGTAACCAGAAAATATGATTCTAGAGAAGCTCAGTAGTGAAAAGAGCTAAAYGTAGACACTCAGGAACAAAAAAAGAGGAGGTGTCAGATCAGGTTGAAAAAAGATTTCTAATGGTATTTTTTTTTTAATCCCTGAAGATCTTTTTCCAATTTAATTTGAAATTTATATGCCTTCTAAATATGTCTAGACACATATAGTTCAAGTTTTTTGTGAAGTAAGAATGTCTGACATTTTTAAATGATGGTTTTAACTGTTGAATAATATGTTGATAAATAAGTGCATCATGTTACGTAAAACATTTATGTTGCATGATTCATATTATGTAGAAGAAMTACATGCAAAATGGAATAAATTTGCATCTGAAGTTTTGCCAGTGCTACTAAGTAGGAAGAAATGAGCACAATGGAAAAGTAAGACAAAGTCAGRGTTTCAAACACTAAAAATAAAATCTTTTGATTATGAACAGCTTTATTAGTGACTACATCTTCTAGTGAATTGAAAAATTATCCTGAGCTATTAACATATTTTGGGGGCATTAAATTAGACTTTTCCAAAAGATCTAGTCCTACGTCACATAGAAATAAATTCATGAAAGCACTGTCACCTCTATTACTCAAGTTATAGGTATGACTGTTAATGGTCTTATAGTCTCTGAATGTACAATAAATAAAATGATATTTTAGAGTAACTTGCAGTGATGATTGTTCTGATATTACTTTACACACCCTAATAAGAAAGGAGATCTATACACACACAAACATAAATGTTTATAAGCACTCTTGTTGGACACCTTGGGTACACAAAATTCAAGTGATTTTTTATATGTATATATAAAAAAACAACATTACATCTCCTACCTTGACAGAGACAGCCCAAAATATTGACTTTCTCTCTCAACTACTTTTTTCAAGTGAAAAGTAGACTGGAGGAAATATGCAAACAGCCACCATCTCAGTGGGGAAGGGGAGGTCACTGTCCATCCATTATAGTTTACAGGTGTAGAGAAAATACTTACAGGAAGTAATTTTGTCTTTACCAAGATAACTTTGCAAATCAGATCTCACCCTTGGATAGCTGAAAGCAAAGGGGGGGTCTTTTTGCAGATGACAGAGCATTAGCATTAGATTATCATAAAAGCAAACTTTTAAAGTATTGTTTCTAATAAAGCATGTTTGGGAAACATCAGGTCAATGCATTGATAACCATGAACAAACTTAGTGTGGACTGCCCCTCACCACTGGTGCAGTGCCTTTCTCGGGCCATGTCACAGTCTGGACACAGGCTTCTTGATACAAGCAGGAATCTACGCCWATCAAGTGAAAAACAATTACCGCAGAATCTGATTCATACCATTACGTTGATTTCAGTGTCAAAATAACCTTCTTTAATGAAGTTATTTCTCAACAGTYCAACTCAACAAAATCTTCTCAAAAACATGACAGTTTACTTGTCATATTTAACTCATAGGTTTTCAGAAATAAATGGTTGTTTCCATATTATTAAGTTCAACATGATTTTTATTTTATCTTATTATAAGTCTTAAAAAGAAATTTCACCAAGAAAAAAATATTATTGTGGAAATGACATTTAAAATGAAAAATKAATAATAAGCAAGAAAGAAATTTATTAGAAGAAAGATACTGTGTCTTGTGTTATTTTCTTTTCAGGTTTATAGTCAGAAGACAAGTGGTACAGACAAGGAGAGGAAGCACAAGATGCAATTGTAATTTCTGTACAGTGGCAATGAAAGTCCTGTGGTAGAACAGAATATATAGCATTATGTAGCAGGGGGGAGCTTCCTTCCACTTAGAGAATGAAAAAGSCAGAGAAAAGAAGTTTGGGTAAAGGTCAAGAAAAGTAGTTGAC
The DNA here is from genome assembly GCA_014549065.1 of Cardinalis cardinalis. Taxonomy (NCBI): domain Eukaryota; kingdom Metazoa; phylum Chordata; class Aves; order Passeriformes; family Cardinalidae; genus Cardinalis; species Cardinalis cardinalis. The sequence goes on from JACDOX010000052.1 coordinate 1,372,050, forward strand.
TCACTTTTCCTCTTATCCAGTTGTGAAGATCCAGTTATTAAGATATGCCTCTGCCTGAATTAAGGTGTAAAGACCATATGSTGAAGTCCATAGTGGAGATTTTATTTAACAGKAAATATGAGGTAGAGAGAGATGGAAAGAGATAGGTAAAAGAGAGGAGGAGGAAGAGGGAGACAGTGAGAGAGAGACAAGTAAAGCAGGAAGATATCGCCACCCGTGGATCCAAATGATATCCCTTCGGTCCTCTTTATCCTGGGCTCTTCAGTGGTGAGGGTCCCAAATTCATTCAAAACTTTTCACTATTTATAAAYTTGCACTCCCATTCTAGTATTTCTCTTCTTCTACATCTACGATTTATGGTGACCCCCTGGCAGACCCAGTCAGAGCTGATTCTCAGCACAGGTGCTGAGATAGCTTTCCTTGTGGATTCTTTGCAGTGATACATTATTCTCCCCTAGTCTTGCTTACTTCTCCTAAGGCCTTTACATATTTGGACAGTAGTACCACCTTTATCATATCTCAAGTTCCCATCAGGTGGCTTAAYTTACAGTCCAAATTCCAGGAATCCACAGAGGCATATTGAAGGGGTTTTGTAGTCACACATGAGCAGTTTCTTCTCTATACACTTTGCTGCAGTGGGCAAAGTCCTTTAGTGGGACTTGGCAGTGTTTGAGACAACTGAGGTCTTTATGTCTCCGACACAAGTACTCTAATTTTAAAAAATKGAAAATTGAGATTAGTTTTTATTACAACACGCAATACAGTTTACACACACTCCAATCTTACCTACTATTGTGCCATACTAAATAAAGTAGCTTTTGTAGCTATGTTAATAGGGGAAGGTCTTTCAGGCTATTACTGAACCTTGCTATCAAATAATGGCCAACATAAACTAATATCTCTGGCAAAAGGAGGAAAATTAACTATACCTATAAAATATATCAGTGTTTTATAGTATTGTTTGTTACAAATATCAAGTAAAAATTAATAATTGCTACAAATTATGGAACATAAYGGTATTTATTTGGTACGTGTCAGTAGAAGACCAAATCGATTTTTCTAAGTATGAAATGACAGTGTGCACTATGGTAGCTCATATTTGAACTTGACAGAGCCCATCATAAATTTATTTATCTTTGTGATCATTTATTTATATTTTCATARTTTTCACCTGTTKATAAATGTAGTKTTGAGGYAATGAAACATAATAAGAACCATGTGATATGTCCACCCACAGATAACAAATTTGCTATTTTGACAGATCATATTTYTTGTATTTTGTTGTAATAAAATTATTAGCTCTCTAAAGTTCTGCTATTTCAAAGAAAGTTAGGAATGTTCAACGCATCATATTTCCATGAATATGTGGGATGCACAGTAAATTAATGACCTTATTCAACATCAGARTGTTACCCTGTACTCTTACAAGTCTCATTCTTGGCTTTTCACATCTCTTCTTAAAAAAATAAGCAACGAGTGCTAAAAAGGTAAGAAAATAGATATTAAAAGAAAATAATATGATWAAGTAGTTCTGTGAAGTCTGACAAAATTAATCTAAATCCATTGTTCATCAACACACACAATAGAGGATAATATCCAAACTCTACTCTGAACAATGTCATTAGAACAGAATTCTTAGCAAAATTCTACAAATGCAGAAAAAAGGTTATCTAACTGCAACMTACTCATAATAAATAATTATTCCTTATTTCATTTTATTAGACTTTTTTTTCCTAGTAATGTGTGAATAGTTAAACAAATCCAAGCCTACTAGTAGTTTTTTTAGGATAACAGATACTTTTTCATGGAATACAGTCTTTTTTTCAAGAAAATCTGACAAAAATTTTCACAAATAGAAAAATACATCATGGTCTTCTTGTATTTCCCCTGCCATTGCTAAATGATGGGCAAGATCCTTGGGTGCAGATCTTTAAGCTGTATTCTTAGAAAAGATTTAATCAAGGTCTGTCCAGTTTATCCAGTTTATATTTTGCTTCCTTTAGAGAACATTAAATCTCAGGAAAAGTAGTTTGAATACAGAGACCCAAACACATTTGTAATATGTAAGGCAGTATAGTTGAGGCGTCCTAAATACAAAGAGTGAAAGTTTATCTTTATCCTAAAAGGTGATTTTTACGATGCTAAAGAAAATAAAGATCACAAACACCTAATCCAAACTGAGGCAATGTATCACCTAGTTTTCAACCATTTTTCAACTTGACTGTACTCTTTCTGAAGGCATTAGTAGGATTACTTTCATATGAAAGAATGACTAGATTTATAGGGCTCAATAAAGCAAAAATCGGTGYGCATCATGATAGCAGAATCAGGTCGTACATGATCATCCAGATGGACTGAAACTTTGAAAAARACTGTTCATTATTAGGCGTCTTTCTCCTTTCATATTCTGATATGTAACAATAGGGATGCTATGAGACATTTATAATGCAACTCTCATCAAATATGTTATTTCCATTTTAGTGGATTCTGCTTTTTTTACATAATGTGATTATCTAGATATTTAATTGGTACCTCCATTCCAATGGAAATATGCTTAGAGATATTCTGAATGGTTTTCACCATTCGGAATTCTGAATGGTGATCTTTGCTGTTTATCTTACTGCATCTTCTAAATGTTTTTAGATTTTTATGTAAAAAACCAATTYGAGAATATTTTCACTATGTTGAGAGTGGAGATGAGGGGTTAATAATTTTATCAAACTATTTTGTGCAGTCAGTTTCCCCTGTCTTCCCAGTCAATAAGTGTCTTGATGATGGTTTGGGATAAGGAATTGAGCCAGATGTAAAAATTCTGTTTTCATTAGACACCATTTTTATGGGAAAATATTCTGTCCTAGGGTGACGTTGTGATGCTTGTATCCCCATTCATGTGTTCTGTTGATGTTGGATATTATGTTCTGTACCTTTAAGACTGGCTCTGAGGAGTGAAAGTTTTGTTTTGGTTTTCTTATCAGCCTGGCTGGTACACCGAGACAGCAGCTTTTGCTTTTGCTTTTTGCTCTCTGGCTTGCTCTTGCTTGCTTTGCTTCTGCTTGCTTCTGCTTCWGCTCCTAGCTAGTTTAGCAAAACAGTCCAAATTGCTTCCTGGACTGTTTCTCTTTTTTTTCCGACCATCCCGAACCTGCTCCGGACTGGGACCTGGGAACACCAGGAGTTTACACCTTGTGGCTGCAGCAGCTGCCCAGCGCCGGAGGGACTGAGAACAGAACGACCACCCCCGAGAGAGACTTTCTGAATTTGTCATCTTTTTTCAGAGTGGTGTCATCTGGTRTTGTTCATTCTGTGTGCTGGGGGGTGCTGTGCCTGTCAAATAAACAGGTTCTTTCCACTTCTCTCCGAGGAATTCTTCCCGAACCGGTTGGGGGGGGGAGGGACCGTGTGGGTTTGTTTTCTGGAGAGGCCCTCCTTTGGGAATTCTCTACTAAATTTGCCCTARACCAGCACATATTCTTAACTGCTTTTCATATTTTAGGGGTTTTTATCAAAACCAAAAATCAAGATATTGAAAAAAGGTACAAGACAAAATTTTAAAATAGCATTACATTAGCAGCCCAAAGTCCTACTGAAATGTATTTGTGTGAATTTTGTCTGACTAATGGGCGTATACACCTCTGCCACTTAACCCTGGAACCTCATCTCTCTTTTTCTGATATTGTTCCTTWTACCAGCATGAAACATTCCTTAGTATAACATAGCATATAACAGAACATAACCTCTTCCCCAACATAACTTCTCATCCAGGGCTTTGCTAGAAGGTGCTATGCCTTCATCGGGGCAGTGACACTTTGATAAAGCACTAGGGCAATACATCATCAAGGAGCTGCATAGGGTGATGTATTAGTGTAATACATCAAAATGCCACTGCTCTTGAGAGGTTTGATCCTGCTTCTGTTGAAGTCTGCAGATTATCAGCACTGAGTAAAATGAAAAGAAGGATCAAGACCGTAAGCATACAAAATGATTTTTATATTCTTATCTTTCCATCTTTTCAAAATATTTTGAACTGCCACATTTACAATCTTAATTTAGCATTTTGATGAAGGCTTTTATTGTATGATTTAAGAAAGACATAGTAGACTATGAAATCTGTATTTACTGTTCTTTCCTTCCATAATCACTGCAGATTTATACGATAATAAAGGGAGAGGATTTTGAGTTTGTATGRGTTGCACTGTAAGATTCGGAATGTTGCACTGGGAATAAAACCTTAAGAACTGGCAATAGAAAAGTCCTAACAATCTGACACTATAACAATGGCAATAATGTCCTAGGCCAAAAATCTCATTACAGAAGCAGTATCCTGCCCCTGAAAATGCCTAAATGCCCCTTTCTTAAACAAGACTGGAAAAAAAACCCTAAAAACACCTAAAGCATGCATGTTGTTCTACCCAGTGCTTGGCACATTCAAGATCTTTTCTATCCTCTTTTCCACTTTCAAGCTCAGCCTCACAGAATGCTTTTTACCTACCTTTTTTATACATACCCTCATGAGACCTACCAAACCACCCTGAGGCAGCTCATAGTGTTTATGTAGCTTTGAGATGAATGGGAAATCAAAATTATTGTTGTTGCTGTATGATAGGAAATAAGCTTCATAAATTTCTCTGCCATTCTTAGATCATCCTTCCCTGGACATGCAACTCTAAAAACTAGTTGTCAAATATGTTTGCATCATGGTATTTCCTAATATTGAGTTCTGGAACTGCCTTCTTCCTGTAAAGAAAGAGAAAAGGATTATCTTTCTGTGGACTGAATATGAGGTTCAGRGTCTTTCATGTCCTTAGTGTCATAAAAAGCCCCACATATTCAAATACATATTTTGCTGCTTTGGATYGTTGTGTAATAGTTTCTATCAAGTCAAATTCATCCACCCTAGTCAGTAGAATTTGAAGTCTGTCTGTCATTTAAGTCCTTGCCAAGACATTGAGCTATATTTCAGATATGACCTTTCGAATAAGAGATGTATTATTTAAAAAAATCACAATATTTAAAAATTTTTAAATAATTAATATTTAAAAATATTATGTATGAGGCATAGTAATAAATACATATATTATACGATGCAATTATATAGTATATAATGGCACAACTCATCACGGGTATGCTTCGTGCACCTCTGCTGTAATTACAAGACATAAAATAAGAGCATAAGTACAGACAGTAAGAGACATAAAGAAGACAGCAGTTATCTGCTAAGCAATACTGTATAAATTACTTCAGGATGGACTTCATKATTTTTCCTAGTTAATGTAGAAATGAAAACATAGGAAAACAAACATTCTGCAAARGGTTCTTCTGTTGGGGTTTTGAAACCTGGAAGATATTTTGACATTATGAAAATCCTTACATTTAAATGTATTAACACCTGAAGTTTGGTGTTCATTTTTTKTTTCTGTAGCAGTAAATTTCTCTAAATATTATAATTGCCATAGACATTTATGCCAAAGGAAAAACAAACATGGAAATAKGAAAGCTACTGAAGTGAAATTCAGAGAAATTTTGAAGCTTTTTATCTACAAGAGTTGCATTTGATCTTTAGTCTTCAAAACAAGTCCTTGAAAATGTAGCCAGATATAAATGAAGTGAACATTTATTGAGCAGCTTTTGAGAAATCAGCGTCTTAATTTTTGATTTCCTGGGTACTTTCACATATTAGAGTTTAGCTTTTGATTTTTTAATGACAAACTGCAATAAATATGCTTTATTATGATTTTTTTTTTTGAGACAAACTTAAGAAAATTAATTCACCTTTATAAAGTCTACTTATTTTTCCTCTTTGGATATTGAAGCTGTAGAACTGATTAACATGTTTTCTCTAAGTTTGTTTTGATACAATTAATAAAATTAATTAATAAAAGATTACTTGATCATTTCAATATCTGAATCACAACATTCTCTAAATAATGCAAAGCTATGRAAAATGAACATAAAACTCAAAGACAGCGCAGGGATTTTGAGGTTGTAAAACCTGAAGSCCATTGAACAAAAAGTGAACTTCTAAGCAGACATAGTTAAATCTGTAGATAACCTGAATGTTATCCTCTCCAAATTCTCCAAATTAATTGGTGTAGTCACTTAATGATCGTTATCACTGTAGCTGCGTCATTAAAATCTGAATATACGACAAAATAATATGTTTCTTAGCTTTAAATATCAGTTTTACAGGAAAAATTCATGGCCAACAAACAAAAATAATAGAGATTACAAGAACACTGAGAAATTTACACAGAGCGTTGGAGTGGAGCAAAACCTCCTGAAATTAAAAGCAAATTGAGTGCTGCAGGAGAAGTAGGCAACACACAGCAATGATGTCACCTCAGTAAAGGAGTAGCACAATCTCTTTCTGTGCACTGTCTCTCAATAGTAGAATCCTATTCCCTATTTAGGGTGCATCCAGAGTGGCAGGGGATTCCCACCATCTGAAGAAATATTTACTTGCTATCTATATTCCTCCTTTTATTGTATCTTTTTAAAACAGTTATTTAATGACACCATTTGTTGTTGGAACTTTCTTATCAGGATCCAGAAAGAGCCATGAACCATGTCTCTCCCTTGCTTCCCACCCCCTCTGCAGAACTTCTCCTCCCAATAAAAGCAAAATAAAATCATAACTTTATTTCAAGATTCTTTTTAAGAATAAGTCACATGCTGCGTTAGGATAATAGGTCTTGTAGAAAAACAGTTCACTGAAACAGTCTTATGACTGTTTTGAAAGTGCTGCACAAGACGTCTTTCTAGTCATAGCTGACAAAGGCTAGGAACCATTTCTTGTCTCCTGAAAAAAGTCTTTTCATGTACCTGTGGCTGAAAACCAGGAAATAAACTCTCCAAYTAGTTCATTAGGTTAGAAAGTTGAAATTAGTTTAATGCAGCACTGGGTGCAGCACCTAATATGCACACCCAGCAGCCTAACAAACCAGGTTATCTGCATGAAGCTAATACATATTCATTAAATTTACTGAACATATATATATATATATATATATATATATATATATATTAATGATTTCTGTAGACCTTTTTTGGATATGAGTAGGGGTCTTTGAGGGTCTCTGGTTATAACTTGGGGAACTTGCTGTTCCTCAAATTTTGCTTTTATGGATCTTCTAATGAATCTTTTCTCCCTGAGAATATCCTAAATACATCACCAGGTTATTAAATACTTATCATCTTTGGTCTGGCACAAAATTTTTATTCTTAAAACTAATATATCTGCTTGTACATATATCTACTAGTACTAATATATCTGCTTGTACACTGGTATAGGTAAACAGGAAAGTATTTGCTGGAACAGACGTAGGGAGTTAACACAAAATTACATTAATCTCTGGCATTTGTACTAAGCACTTTATGGTACAAAACTAAGCAGTAATCACATACATAGGRATCAAACACTATTGTGCTAATGTTAAAGGAACTTTTCAATATCTTCCTCCAGTGCTACATGGACATCTTTCTTTTTAAATAAATATTACTTGTTTCATAACATATCTTTCCTGTTATGCTCCAGCCAAATTAAAAAAAAAACTGTCACTATGAGCATCTGGACTTTAAAAAYTAAATTCTTCAAGTGATGTCACATTTAACTATCTTTTATCTGAGATTCACCTAAACACCTTTTAAAATAAGCATACATTGAGTATATTTATCCTTAGCTTCTGTAAGGGATGCCTAATAAATATACTCAATGTATGCTTTCTGTATATCCAGAAAAGTTTTCGAGAAGTTGGCATTGCTGRTAATCTTATGAGGTTGGTTTGAGATCTACATAATCTCAGGGATGCATATCTGTTGCACTATAAAATGTTCTAACTGCAGTTGCAGAAAGGCTTTATCCTGCGTGAAGCAGTGTTCTATGAGCAAAGGATAGGTTATTCAAGCATATCCTTAATATATGCTGTTGGAAGTGCTTGTCATTGTATTTTAGGCTGAACAGAACTTGAAAAGAATGTTTCCAAAGCCATGATGGAGACTTTTTTTCACCAATCATTCRCTATTGAAAATGTTTTGTATGTAGCAGAGAAAATAGCAAATGGAAATGTCATATTTAAAAACTTTGATAAATTGTGAACACTGTGAATGGTTCCATTTATGTTTCTCATAGTCAGCATGCTTTGATTAAACTGTATACCCTAAGAATAAAGTTAAATAATATATGCTTAGAATTCGAATCCAAGAAATTTTAAACACTACAGAACAGCAATGACTACTGTTGATTTTTTCCTCTGGAATCTGTTTCTCACGCTTGCCACATAAAACCCTTAAGACTTCTGAGTTTCTTTATTGACCCTTCAGTATCATCTGCTTAAAAATCCATCCAATCTCTCCTAAATAGACCTCCAAGAATTCAACTCACTTTTTTTTCTTTAAATAGATCAATAAAAAAGTACTATGCTGTCTTTTAAGTAAGTATCTATAACACAGCCTGAAATTACTTCCACACAAAGAGAAAAATAGCTGAAAGTCCTAAGAATCTTAATTCCTACACAGAGAAATAATTAGTGTATCCAAAGAATTTRGCTCTACCTCAGCTGATCTAATAAGCATATCATGGTGACAATCCCAGATGCCAGTACACTCCTATTGTTTAGGGTTCCTGTAGGTTGTAAAAACCCAAAACCAGTTCAAAAAGACAYGATTCATAAATCTTCCTGTAATGTCAGACTCAGAACTGTCTACACTTAATGTATATATACACTTAGTGTATATTGTGAATATATTTGAATAGTTCAATAAGCATTAAATCTGAAAACTGTATACTTAATTTATCAGAAGGCTCTACATGAATAACATTGCTCTGAGTTCTGCAGCTAGTCAGAATTGTCTCCTGACTTTCTAGGGGGTTTTGTTTGCTTGTTTTTTTGAACACAAAATAACTTCTAAGCTTGTTTTTAGATTAAAAGGATAACAAGACCTAAAATGCAATATAATACTGTTTACACAAGAACATACAAGTTACTAACTGAAACAAAATCATCAGCAACAAAAAAATCAATGAAAATTTGCCTTGCATTTGTAGTTGATTGGTAATGAACAATTTAGCTTCATAACTATAATGTACAAATAATCTGTTTGATTTAGTATTCAATTTAAATGATGCAGCTAGGCATAAAATCTTGTTTGGCATATTGATGCTAGAAAGAATTAAGTATAAGGTGAGGTAAATAGACTGGCAAAATTTCTTCCTGTTTCTAAAAGTATTGTTAGTCTCAGATAGCACTTCTAGATTTGCAAAATCAAATCAAATATATGTATACACATTATTTCAGGGTGTTTGCACAATATAATAAATTGCTATGGTATACCCCTGGAGATAACAAAAATGGCAAACTGACAAAACAGAAACTACAAGATTAAGATTGTATATAAAAATCCTTATTCTGGAAAGCTTTAAAAGAGCCTGAGCAACTTTTTAAACCCGGTTAAACCATTTCAATAATATCCACCAATGATTCAATAACAGAGAAGGGAAAATGATCATTAATCCAGACCAAATTGATTTTGTTTTCAGATTCTCCTTAGACAAACATAAAAAATGGAAACCCTTTGAGAGGAGAAAAAAATTACTTTCAGGTGTATAAGGTTTTGGCATTTAAGCATACTGACATTTTAAAGTCAGGCAATGTACCTTTATCTCTAGTTGATGTTGCAACTGAAATCATGAGACTACAGCCCATTGATTTTAGAACAGAAACCTCAATTACAAAACCTGATGATTCTAAAAGCAGAATGAGTTAATAAATTCGTCTGTTTGATTCTGTATAATCCCATACTTGGTATTACTCATACTTTGAGAAGTAGGGTTTCCACCACAGAAGTCAGTAGTAGAAATAGCATTTAGAGGGGCCTACAACATGTTGACATTATTTCCAGAAACAAAGTCTATATAAAATGTCTCTAGTTATAAAGATATTCTGCTTGTGAGAATAAGTGCCTGCATGCATCTCCATGTCCACAGTCCTTTTGATAGGACCACTTTCCCCCCCATATTACTGCAATATGTAAAATTACAGTACTCAGAAAATTTGTAAGTATTTTAAGACTTCCTCCGGAGTGAGTGGTTCTGAATCAGGCATCAGACATTGTGGTTTGGAAACACCTTCTCTCTGATGATTTTCCAGACTAACAAGGTAAATAATATACTTTGTGCAATTATTGCAGGTAGTTTTCTTCCTTTTTTTGCATGATGAGAAACTAAAAATCTGAGCTAAATCAGGAGACATCCATTAACTTGCACAATAAGCTAAAATTGCTACTTAAAGCTTTCACCTCCACTATTATTTGAAATGGTATCAGAATGAACTTAATTTCAAGAGCAAAGATGCATTTAATGAAGTATTTCCTTCTTTTAGAAGTGATCATTAGTAATAATGTAGGGAGCTTCATCTCATTTAACATTCTCCTATTTATAATTATGCCTGTGTATATCTTTTGAGCTATGAAACAACTAGTTTCCGTTGTGTCAGTTGTAATGATTCAAAACTGTTAAGTTCTTGACTCACTCAGCAATGCATCTCACATTCAAATTTTTGTGAACACAGTTGTGCTCAAATACATAAGGTAATCCAAGCCCAAAATAGCTGTACCATAATGCCCAGAATCCTAAAACTATAGTTATACATGTTTTTGTTTTCAGATTTTTTTATCAGATAAGTAACTAATAGTGGAATTATTATTATAAAAGTGTGATCTCAGGACTATAGATGAGTTATTGCCCTAAATCACCATTCTTATCTGAGATGGTGAAATTTAGCAGTCTGAATAATACCCTAAGGCTTTTTTAACTGGGGAAGATAAATTTCATAAATTATTTGCACACATAAAAAAGAGTACTTCAGTAATTTTTCCAATTTCAACAGGATAAATGCTGTCTCTATTGTGCAGTGACACATGTTGCCTCTGAAGAGCCTGTTGACTCTAATTCTTTGAATGACATAAGCTAATTGGTCTGGTGAGGAAAGCAGATGCCTGGAATCATAGTTCAAATTCCATCACAGTCAGTAYGTTTATTTTGAAAATTCTATTTCTCTAACACCAAAGCTGTTTGATACTGGAGTGCTATTGTGTCCCTCTTTCAAAATCTGTTCACTTTTGTTCATGAGAGGCTATGAATCTGAAGTGAGGGGGTCCTAATAAGAAGGGAAAAAGGTAGTTTTTAATACCCTTATGGGTTTCAGCAGGAGACTTTTTAAAACATCTTAATGAAGGAAAACAAGATCTTATACATTAGGTGCATATGTCCAGGTGCATATTAATTACGYCCATGGGTGTTGACATGCCTATTATTTTCAGTAGACTGAAAATAATATACATGTCTATTGCACATATATAGAGAGCTAAAATTGATTGATTTTTTCTAAGAATGTTTTCTGCATGCAGCATGTTGTTATACTTCCTTGTAACTAAGCAGATATTTTTTTTACAAAACATAGATAAAACATATTAAAGGAACTAATTTTTCCGTGTCTTCAAGGGAAACATCTGATTCTTCAACTTAGTAATTTTTTAACACTATGAATTTAACATTATGAGTGAATATAGGCTGGAGCAAGAATGGCTGGAAAGTGGCCCAGCAGAAAAGGACCTAGAGGGGCTGGATGACAGCTGGCTGAACGTGAGCCAGGGTGTGCCCAGGTGGCCAAGAAGGCCAATGGCATCCTGGCCTGTGCCAGAATTAGTGTGGCCAGCAGGGCCAGGGAAGTGATTCTTCACCTGTACTCAGCACTGGTGATGCCACATCTCAAATCCTGTGTCCACTTCTGAGCCCCTCATCAGGAAGGACATTGAGGGGCTGGAGTGGATCCAGAGAAGGGCAACAGAACTGGTGAAGCATCTGGAGCACATGTCCTGTGAGCAGCAGCTGAGGGAGCTGGGGTTGCTCAGCCTGGAGGAAGGGAGGCTCAGGGGAGGCCATCTCACTCTCTACAACAAATACCTGAAAGGAGGGCGTAGCCAGGTGGGGATTGGTCTTTTCTCACAGGTGACAAGTTACAGGAAGATAGAATATAGTCTTAAGCTGCACCAAGGGAGGTTTAGGTTGCATATTAGGAAGAAATTCTTCACAGACAGGGTGATTAGACATTGGAATGGACTTTCCAGGGAGCTGGTGGAGTCACAATCCCTGGAAGCRTTTAAGGAAAGACTGGACATAGCACTTAGAGCCATGGTCTAGTTGACATAGTGGTGTTTGGTCAYAGGCTGTTCTTAGAGGTCTTTTTCCAACCTAATTGATTCTGTGATTATGTAAATAGAGAATTGYAGCAAGAAATTTACTTATGTAGATATTTCTGTAGAAAAGAGCAGTAAAACAAAGTCTGAAAAGTAGAAGCTTAGAAGGTGAGAAATAYTTTACAATAAAATATAAATATTTTCTCAACTGCAATATTATAAACCCCAGAAGACAGCTATAAAGATAGAATAGGAGATAAAATTTAATTAATCTTAAAAATAATASTCTGGTAATAAAAAGATCCCTGAAAAAATTGTTATGTAAGGATTAAAATATACATGTCACATCTGGTGAAACTTGCAGAACTCTATTATTCTATGTCTTGGTGAAATAKCTATTAATAAAAACCAACAGAACTCCACAACATTAAATACTGTGCATCTGTGAAGCTATGCCAGCAAAAGGATTCCTAAGAGTGATACAATGTGGACTCAAACCACACATCAGGAATCAACTGGCAGAATAACAAGTGGGGGTTTGTGCCAAGGAGATTGGAGCAGATGCTTACTCTAYGACAACTAACTGAGAAATTACTTGAGCATAAAGATAATGTTTTTATTGTTTTTAAAATGCATATGGTAGAGTGTGGCAAAGGATTATTTTGCATCTTGGAGTATTAGTCCTACAAATCTAATAGCAATTATCCCTGACATTATTAGAATACATAAAGCACAAAGAAAATTAACAACTCTTTCTCTGATTTTTTTCTCCTCAGATATTTCTTTTCATCTCATTTAGTCAACCATCTGGGTAGATATCTTAAATAAAATTGCCAGGTTTGAGCTCTGCTTTCTAGGCTGTATTACCACAATAGCTCAAGATGTCATAGCCATGTTATCAAATACTTGAAGAGAGTTTAAGGTTTAGATTTCAGATTAGGAAAAGGTCCGGAAATACTGTTTGGACAAAGTGAAGCTAGGTAGAGAAAACAGTAAATTTGAAGCAGAAACAGATTAACTGCTTCAAGTTAAAATGACTACATCTAATAATGGTATAAGAAAACAAGAGCCTTGATTTAATTAAACCAGCAGTAGCAAAAAAAATTAGGGGGCCTGTCAGCTATATCAAACCCATGATTTATAATGTAATAAAAAAGTTATGCCTGCCATGTGTTAGACCTTTATATATCAGTCCCAGAGAGAAGGCATTTCAATAGGCTAAAAGCTAGATAAACAATGCATGTTTTGGGGCATTAAACCCTACAGCACCTAAAGAAGTCAATGCACCTGAATCTTTTAGGATGATTAAAACTCAGTTCTTCATACACTTAATAGAGATTCAGAAAAAAAACATTATATTGGTTTTCACAGTTCTTTGTATTCAGGAAATTAGTGTAAACCAGTGTTGCAAAAAATATGAACGTTTTATTCTACTGTGAGGATACATGCAGCTTGGAATACCATTGTGTGCATATTTTGCATATTATGAGAGTGTAGTTAGYGTTGTAGATACAGGCTGCTAATGATGCAGCTTTGCAGCTTCTTTTGTGTCCTCAGGCATCACCCATCACTGTTCATGACTGCCTCCCAGCCTCAAACAGTGGAATTCATGCTTAATTAAATACAGGTTCACTAAAATAGAGTCAGAGATACATCTGAAATTCTCCTATTTTTGAATTTTAACAGCTATTTGGCTAACAAAAGACAGTCCATTACAATAAATGTGAGCTAAATGCAAGGGAACAGGTGCAGCAAAGTGAGGTAAGTCTATAATCCAAACTGTAATAGTCTGCTGAAAATAGGACTTTATTTTCCAAATGGCAACCTTGCAAAATGAAAAGCGCTGTTAAGGAATTAAATAATATCTGAAGAAAAGAAAAAAGACAAAAGCAAAAAAGATCTTCTGAAATTTGTGCCAAAATAAAATGAAGATGAATTAATCTAGGAGAAAAAAATCCACAGACAAAAATAGAGAAATGGCCACAATTATGAAGTATATTGGGAATCGGAAGAGAACTAACAAAAAAAMCCCAGGAAATGGACTAACCAGCAACCAAAGCTGCACGGTATTTTTTAGGTCTGAAGATGGGGACAGGGAGTGGACAGAGACAAAAATAAGAATGAGATCTAAAAGGCATAATTTCAAGCCAATCAAGACATAGAATCCAAACTAAACAAATTATTGGCTCACTTTTCAGCAAGAAGAATCTTGTTAGCTGATTAGAAGGTATGATCCTTGTGGGTCCCTTCCAGCTCAGAATGTTCAGTGGATTGTAAATCTGTGACTAAGGATAACTCCACATGACACCAATAGCACACATGAAAGAAGGAAAACATCATCTGAACAAGCTTTGACACAAAGAATARTTACAAGGGCTAGAAGTCTGAAGATTAAATGAAAAGACACGCACTGTAACAAGGATGTGCTCACTGTAGGATTCATTCCTCTAGARAGGGGCATAAACTGAGGGATGGGAAGAAAATTGAGCATAAAGTGAAAGTGCATATATTTAGGATATAATGGAAAATTACATAATTTAAAACTCAACTAAACTAAACTAAATGTTTGCATTTTGATTCTTGAAAGGTTACCAGCCTCTGAAGGCATATCTGGAAATATTACTGGTTTTCAGAAAGAAGCTAGAATGTTTTGAAAAAGAGGCCATTTGGTTGTAGCCTAAAGCAGTAGTAAATGGTCCTTTGTTACCTTTCTTCCTAATGCTATGTACCTAAGGTGAGAACAGTCATTAGAAAAACCACCTCATTTTTATAATCAGAAATATTTCCTTATGTGCAGAGGCAAAGTTCCTATTAGTATTTAGACTTTTTATGATATTGCATATTGCTTACATTTATATATCATGCAAACTAAATTGTCAAATTACATTTACTAAGAGAAAATTGTCTGAAACAGAATGCAAGATTTCTTAATTGCAGTCTTGACTTGTAGCCTTTTACTGCAACTTTGTAATCTGTGAAGGGAATGTAACAGTCCCTCCAGTGTAACATCTATGTACATTCCTTTTTCTATTTGAGATTAGAGTGATATTATTTAGTCTTATTTTTGCATTTATTTAACTTTGTTTTTTTCAGTTCAGGTATAGCAAGACAATATACAGTAATTGGCAAAGAAAGGAAGRGAAACAGAGATACAATAAATTTCAGTTAAACTGATTCATCTTGAAGAATCCTAGAGAAAGAAACTTAGGGCTGTGTGATTAATGGTCCAGTAAAGCAAGTTAGAGCAAAGTATTTATAGTTTTACAGTTACTGGGAGGCTGAATTCTTTCTTGAGGTTGAAAAGGAAAGAGTTATTGAGATCATGTGAGCCAATTTCTTGCAATTATTGTATACATATTGCTTTGTTTACATCAAACACAGAGGATTTTAAAAGGTATAAACTGATCCAGAAACCACAGAGTATGAAAAGCAAGTTTAACAAATTATATATTTGGTTCCTTTTTTCTGCTATAAAAAGAGATGCTATGTCTTTATTAAAATAACTATGATATTGCTATTTTCTTTTTAATTTGCTGTTTCTTATAAACTAACTTCATTTATCAGCAATTAAATGAAGAAAATGAGGGAAATGCAAACAGTGAGGATTTTCCACAATAGAAGTTGATGTGATGAAATTAAGCTCCTAGTGACACAAATACCTTGACAAAGCACCAAAAACAAATAATGTTGTCATCAGGTAATTATGTTTTTACTGGGAAAAAGGGAGAAAAAGCAAATATATACACACACAAACCCCACAAAGAGAGAACATCTCTCATGTAAATTTTCTCATGCACAAGTCCTGTATCAAATCAATGTGAAAAATTTTTATGGACTTTGAAGATTCTTCATCCTGTTTTCAGGCAAGAATTAAACATGTTCTTGAGACATCTGACCAAAATACTAGAATCTTCAAAGAAAACAATTGTTTATATTCCTTCTTTCTGATTAGGAAGACAAAGAAAGAGAATATGAATCTTCTTAAGAAGTCAATTGGAATACAATTCTATTATTTATTCTTTTTCCAGGAAGTTTTTACCTTTCTATCTATCATTACTGAGTAATGATAATTATAGCTAAACTGAGGGTTTAGAAAATAACTAGAAGCATAATACAAAAAAGACTGTGTTTGCATCACTTTATGATTTTTTGGTGGAGGCCATAAAAACTGTACCACTGATGTAAGGAAAAGTTTATGCTCAGATCTATGCCAAGAAACATTGTGGATGTTAAGTACAGTGTATGCTACAAGAAATTTTAAGGATAAAAACCAGGGTATAATTGGCAACTGTGGAATATTTCAATACAGACATTATGTGACAGGATTAAATATAATTTCCTCAAATAACAATAATATTCTTTTTCCTGCCATTTTGGTTGTAACCAAAGCACTCTGATATTTCTATCTGTTTCAACACACTGCTGAAGAAAGGTAGCAGATGTCATGCCAAGGAATTTCACAAATCTGTCAATAGCAAAGATACTGCCTTCAAAAAAAGCTGTTTATACATCTTACACCTCACAAAAAATTTATATCATCAGTAGATAAACATGATTTTAATACAAACACAAATAAATATATATATATAAATAAAAATGAAAGAAGATAATTCAGTTGTCATCAATTCTTGCTTATTTCTCTACAGATGTTTTTAATGTAGCACTTCCCTATAGTCTAGAGTTTTAACATTCTCAACAGTAGTATCTTATTGTCAAGAGATATACTTATATGGGCTCAGCAGCTTTTTTCTTTTTTTTTTAATTATGTAAAAAGGTTCTAATGAGAATAGAAACAATGATTACTACAATCTAAAATTCCAAACACCAGTAAAATAATGAATCATAAGATTTATATGAACAGAGAATAATACGAGTTGTCTAAGAAAATACAAATTGATTTAATATTCCCTTCAGGCAAATATATTCCTGGAGGAAAAGGTTAAATAGGAATGATTCTGGTACCTAAGAACTTCATCGATGTTGCAAATGGCAACTCTTGATCAATTTGAAAAATTGCAAAGGTACCCAGTAGTATAAAAGAGATTCTGAATGACAAATGATTTATCATTCAAACTATCCATTAATACTGCACCTGTTAGTAGAACAAATCTCTTTGGTGATATTTTCTGAACTTGGTAAAGTGATGCAACATTTTGTTAGCACACCGCAGTTTAATTAATTATTGTTTCAGTATTTGTACAATATCATAAGATAAAGTAATACTTGGTTACTTGTTTTAAGAAGTATATTTTGATTGTAACACTGGAACATAGCTCAAATTTTCCACTAAGAAATTATATCAAAGAATTGATGAAAACATACATTTCCATTCATTTTCATTATTACCATTAAAAGCAGCAGTCCTGTAATTATGTGGATAACACAAACTCTCAAATACTTCAGTACTTTATCTGTATTTATATTATCTTGGGGGTCTGGATTCAAGGAGATCTTAAAATTTTAATAAAGGAGTCATCCATACTCCTATGATAGAAAATGTTTCTAATCAAGKTGTGATATTGAAAAGCTATTGTGTAAGAATGCAATGATGAAGAAGTTTTATGGGCCTGTTATACAATTATTTTAATTACAATTTTTTGTGAAGCACAGTCCAGTTCTTATCTATGACTTCAGTTTAAGTTACATTTTTTTTCTACACGTACAGMGGAATTGTAATCCATGTTTTAATTATCTGTCAGGTACCTTATTTTCATTCTGATCTATGCATTTCTTTGGTCTCCTAGAGCTCAATTCAAAGGTTATTTCAGTCATTATATCCTACCTTGAGTTCAGGTGGTACTGACTGTGCAATTACTTCCCCCTCCACAAAATACAAACACCTAAGACCTTTTGTATTTATGTGAATCCAGTTCTATCACTAAACTTCTGGATCCTGTAAACTACAATCTGAAATCAATCTTGTCTGCATCTCATGTTAATTTTTATTTTTAAACAGGCAACTTATGAAAAATATTGGTGAAAATTATTTTTTAAAACATACTCATATTCCAACTGGAATCATTAATTTTTAGTTCTTGAGTTTGTAATAATTCTGCATGAGTTATCTGAGATAAACCCAGAAATCTCATTTTTAATGAATATCAAAATATCATCAAAGTTCTAATGTTTCCACAATTCTAAAAGCCATTAAATAGTTAAAAAAAAAAAAAGAAATACCACATTGAAAGGTAGACAGTAAACTTCTGGTAGATATGTTGGGTGAATTAATTTGGTTACCTGGAATTTGCAATACTCAGGAGGTTAATTAACAAACATTARAATTTCTCAATATATTTCAAGTTGAATAGAAGGAATAGTAGATTAACACTGATGAAGCKTCATGAGCTGAGTTAGGAATTACCTTACAACCACTAATGAATAMAGTTATGAGTGACTGAGCTTTGGTTTCTTAGAGATTTCTGGTTTCATCTAATTAAGAGCCCAAGCCAATAAGTGACACTTGTGCACTGAAGGCTTGTTTTAAACCCGTATTGGGACGATGTTAAAAAATCTGACCTCTCTCACTGTAGATAATTTCATATGAAAAGTCACTATATACAGTCTCCATTTATGAACAAGACATAAATATTTTTATAAATGCAGAAAAAGCTAGTATAGATTTATTCTGGAAAATGTTTAGAAGAAATGTTACTCTGTAAGTGTTCTAATATTTTATCCCATATTTAAAAGCTATCTCATCAGGACCATAGTCCTGAAATACAAGAAATACCAGCAGGAAGGAAGYAAATTTTTAAATATCTGGAATTAAGTTTCTGTTGTTCTTCACCTTTCTGTCTCTTCAACTTATGTTGATTTCAATGGGATTTTTAGTCAAGGTGCCTCACAATTAGGGGATGTACATTGAAGAGCTTAAAATTATGCTTGAAAGACTACTGCTATATTTTCATTTACGCCTAAACTGGAACTACAGAGTACCTCAYGCCTCTGAAAAAGTTTCAGAACAAAACTTCCAAAATAATTTAAGAGATATATTACCTTGATTTTTACCTTCAAAGCCCTTAACTATGCATATTTTTCATACTTCTAAATATGTTTTGTATACATTCAACAAGGTTATTTACAGTTTTGTTTGTAYTAATTCCAGGATCAATAATAAAGTGGTGAAACTTAATTTACATCTACATTTAYGGAAATGTAATTCTTAACCTTAAAATTATCCAAATAATTATTATCTTGAGAACAAGAAAATTTTATGCTATATCAGATTAAAATTGATCTACATATGTAAAGACACATGATGGACCAAAATTTAAGTCAAGAAAAAGAAGTTATAACACAAACTGAATAGACTTGAGGGTMGTGAATACATGAGCTTCCCTTTTTAAATTCCTGGTTTTGACTTATCTACCTGGAAGACATAAAAAAGATGAGAATKGTTTGCTTTGTAGCACACTTCCCTACATTTAGAGTATAGAAAATATCCCTAAGCATGACAAGAAAGGGAAAACAGCTCTCTCTTTGCCACAGAACCTTAGATTTGTGGTTTTGTCTGTGAAAAGCCTACTAAAAACTTTGTGAATTATTCTGGGTACTGAAAGGAATATATGCCTACCTCTAAATTTTGAAAATTTTCCATTTAAATTACCTTTGATTCTGGCATTATTACACCAGCTGGTAAGAAAAAAATATAGCAGAAATCAGATTACTAAACCCCTCCTCACAGCTTTAAGCTTAAATCAGTGACACCATCACATCTGCAGCAGTGTGAGATGTTTTAACTTTTGAGTAGTTGAAAAAAACACGTACTTGTCAGTACCTCTGGAGGAATACATCAGTGTCATACAGCTTTTGTAAACTTAGCAAGCACAAATAKGACAAGAAAAAAAGAAGCTCAATAATGGCATGAATCCATAGTGAAAAGCACAGTGACCTGTGCCGAACCACATTGTTAAAAACTATTTCTCCTTTTTTTTTGTATGCACTTTCCTTTTTACAGGCTGTGAATTATATATTCAGACCAAATAACAAAGTATAGGTGTGCCATACAAATATCWATACTTATAATTTAATTCACCTAAATAAAAGTTAGGAGATTCTTGCCTGACATAAAATATCTTATTTCAAATTGTTGAAATTCAAGTGAACTCAAACTAAGAGAAGAAGTATCATGAACAGCAGAGACCCCCCCCCCTTCAAAGGGGTGGGGGGGAAACATAATGAGAATATCAAACATGATGCAATGGARAAAGAAGACAAGTCTGTTTCAGCTCCAATCATTCTGGCAAAGGAGCTCTCAAATCTGATCACCTTGACCTCCAAACTGAACATTATCAAGGACTACAGACATCAGTACTACCATATGTCAACAGTGTTAACAGCTAAATTGCTATTTTTATTTTTTTTTTTTAGAATGGACAGCTTTGTGTTTGTAGCGATAGTGATTCATGCTACATAAAAATCAAACATTATCAAAAAGTGTGTCATTAATGAATGGAATAGTAAGTGCCACTTTAAAGCAAAAACTGTGTTACCAGTCTTCCAAACATTCTCATCACAGTGACATCTAAATAACTGATATAGATAAATATAGATATAGATACAGATGATACAGAGATAGAGAAAAAGATATACAGACTTAACTGCAACACAATTACTTGTGCCACTCAAGTGCTGAAATAGTGCTCAAAAATTTGATCCATGAACCTAAATATTGACTCATCAGGGTAAAAAACATCTTTTCATCAGAGATAATATTGCTACACAGTTTTCTAATTAATATTTAGAAGATTCCTCTGTCAAATATATAAACATATTGAATTTTATAACAAAATTATTAGTATAGAGCCAGTTTTGCCGCAGCGTTCTCCAAGAAAAATAATCAGAACATTGCTCATTCTGATCAAAATATAAATTCCCCATAAACAGGCACATGAAACGACAATAATCAGATACAATCTTCACCTGAATTCTTACTAAGAGCAAGCTTTTTTCCTCTGAATGGCTGTTAAAGAAAGAGCATTAGCTGAGAATGTAACAACATTCACTTTCACTGAGTTTGCAGATGGCATCCAGTGACACAGAACAGTTGATACYTTCTGCTGCAGCTGCAAACCAGAGGGACCTGGACAAGAAGGGGAAGGGATGGACTGCCAGAAACTTCATGAAGTTCATGAAGAACAAATGCCAGTTCYTCCTCTGGGCATGACATGGTCTGGGACCTCACCACCTGGGGGGCAGCTTGGCAGAGAAGGCTCTAAGGGGATGCTGCTTGATAGCAGGTCGGGCATGAACCAGCAGTGTGGCCTGGAAGCAAAATGCCAAGAACAGCCGGGGCTGGACTAGCATGGTCAGGAGGCACAAAGAAATGATTATTCGCCTCTCCTCATGGGTCATTAGGCTGTCAGTTTTGTGACCCTCTACTCAATTAAGATGCTGGTTACCTGGAGTATGTTCAGCAGGAAGCCCCTAAGCTGCTGGCAGAGTGCAGCTGCCAGCCTGGAGAAGAGCAGAATTTGGGGGAACTTAACACTAACAAACCTTGCAGAAGGAAAATGGAGTAATCCCATCACTGTGGTGCATGRCAGTAAGACAAGATATAATGATCATAAGTTTCAACAATAGACATCTTTCCTGTATATAGGAGAAGCATTTTTCCTCATTAAGACAGTCAGGAACTAGAACAGGTGGCTTCAGAAAGGTGGTTCAGTCTCCATCCTCGAGACTTTTTGAGACCTGACTGCACAAAACCCTGGGCCGTCTGGTCTGAGAACACAAGTGACCTTCTGCGAGCAAGACGTAGGAGTCCTCCTGAGGTTCCTTCTAAGATCATGTTTCTGTGTGCGGCATCAAAAAACTACAGAGAGGCTGAAGATTGATTCTGTGATAAAAGAAAAAGAAAAAAAAATCCAGAGAAACTGAAACCCAAATGACTTATAGGTCTTTGATGAAATTTATTTTAATTCCATTCTATTACAAGTCAGATTACATCGATGCCAATTGCTATAGGAATAATGAGACCTCGTATCCACTATCTAAAAATGTCATTATGAATTTATAATAGGAACAGKTTTTTCTATCAATTATACAATTATCTTCAGAAAAAAAATGCAGACAAGTGCTCTCTTAATTTTAAGACCTTTATTTTGTAAACTTCTGGAGTGGCTCTTGCAAACTTTTGACAACAGCAAATGAAATGTTATGATTTTTCCTGCAATTCTGTTTAAAAGGGCATGTATTATCTTTTATTGCTTTACAGTGTTTTCTTGGTGTAAGGAGAAGTAAAAATGAGACATGCCTTTTTCATTTTGTTTTATAATTCTCAGCATAAAAGCTAAATAAAACTCTAAAAAGAAACTGCAGTTATWTGTGTATGTAAACACATATTTACATGTAATGTATTTACCAAAAATGCATCCTTATGAAAAATCACAGCAGTCAGGTGCTCTTAATATTTTTCATGGTTCTGTCTCAGAAATGTGTGTGTAGATACAAACATACACATGCAGACACAAGCAGTATCATATCTTCATTTATTCAATACAATTATGGAGAACAAYACCACCAAGTCAATGCAAATTAAATTTCATGCCATATTCCACACCCTGCATTTAACAGTAGTAATGTGGACATTATTTTGTTTCCTATCTCATGAAGTAAATTAATTTTCTTTATTCATGCTCCCATGACGCATACATTGCGAAAAATTATTAATATTTTATAAAACTCTAATAAGATTAATCTTCATAAGTCTTCATTCATCACCTATGAGTTTAAATGAATTGTAGAGAATTTACAGAAGAATTTACAGGAAAATATGTGCTTATCTGTTTCGATAAAATTCAATCATTTTGAAATCCAAATTAAAGTTTATTAAAAAAAAGTGGTGTTTGTTTGGTTTTTATTAATCCCTATTAATATTGATTGCATAGTATTAATATGCAATTCCTGGTAATCATTACAGTAGAATTGCAATGTCTCTTTAATTTGTTAATTGTATGCCTTTTAGGACAGTTCATCTAAAATGTTGCAAATATTTACTAAGCCCCATTATCAAAAACTTATTTAAAATTCACAAAAGCAGTCTGTTTCTCAAAGGAAAATGAAGAGCTGGAATTATACTTTCTCCATAACTGCCGGGTAGGGGAAAGAAATATAAAAGGAGTTTAATTGTGCATCATACAGTATTCTTTAAAAAAGGGTTACCATATCCCATATGCTAATAAATTAATGATAAAATAACTTATAAGTATTTTTTGAAAGCATACAACAAAAATTAAAACTSAAATCATGGTATATCCAAGCATTGCTTTGGAAACTCGGTATTTATTGACTTGTAAAATAATGATTAAGAAATGATTATTTAAATTTAATATTTATTCCACCTTTATCAATTGAAATAAYAATTTCAATTTAACAGCTGAAATCAACACAGGAGTAAGAAGTGTCTTTCCCTTTATTGAATCCTTGCAGTACATGAACTCTCCACTACTAATTTCCTTTCATTCTGACAACCATCTCTGGTTTCTCTGAAGTTCCAGTTTGAGACACTATTTACAGCAAASGAAAAATCCCAGAGAGAGACTTATAGCCACATGACTTTAATTCCATCCACACTTGTAACCAATATGAATTAACATTCAGTCTTGCTGTACTTCTCTGACATTCTGATATTGAAGGAAGATAAGAATCAATACGWTAATTTATAGTGGATTGAACTATGGAAAAAAATTCCGAGCAATTCTGACACTGAGTTTGAAAATAAAAAATTAAATATTATTTTCTTCTTTTTATTGAGCTAACTRTACTACACTAAATCTTTAGTGTAATTTTTATTAAAATTCTGAATATTTGCATTGGGAAATGCAACTGGTATCTGCACTAAATCGTTGAAAAATATTTATAAATAAATTTCAGAGAACTCTGCCTGGGCATAATTTTTGGATTCAGAATTGTGCAGCTTTGTAGTAGCTGTGAATGACAAGTATGACAGCTGYCATAGAACTTCCAGATCATACTGCTGCAAAATATGCCATAATCGGGTTTGAATGCCCAGTATAACTTTGAGAAAGTAGAATATTGCTTATGCCTTTATGGCATAGTTTAGGAAGCTTGTCAGTTTTACTATTAAATAAATTGGGCTGATATTTGGGTCAGTTCAAGAAATAAAGTCTTTCCTAGCCCCTGTTTTCAAATTTTATAAATATAAATAATTTCAACCGAGGAAGGTATTAAAGTTATTTGGAAAAAAACAGAAATAGCTAGGCATTTTACCTTATGGTAAGCTTTTATTAGTTTACAATTCTTTCAGYAAGATTAAAAAAAAAGAAAAAAAGGTAATCTTCACCTCAGTCTGTCCCCAGAATGTTATGATTGCAAAGGGGACTGGGACTAATTGATCTATCCTGTAGATGAGACAAAGGTGTAGCCTCCCATGAAATTCTCGTATTTTCCTGGTGCTTTGGAAATTTAGAAAATCTCCTCTAGTAAAAGACCCCAAATCATACCTGCCTTGAGAAATATAGCATCATTTGGCAAATATTTGAATATCAGGAGATTACACTGCTTTTTGCTGAAATGAAAATGAATCTTCGACAGTAACTAARACTTTCTGTTTAGAAGAGAATATGAAGTCCCAGAGGAGCCTGTAGATTGTGGTTGAACATTTTGCCTCCAAAACAAATGTTTTTCTAATTCAAAGCAGGAATCTGAAGCACATCAAAGATGCTTACCATGAGAAAATGGTTTCTTATAATTGCACAAGCTTTTAAACCTGATATAAATAACTAACTATGAATTTAACTAGAATATCTGAGYAGAACAAATTTTTCAGATGGACATAGATACATCTAGAATGCACATCTATCTTTCTGTCTGCTTTTGTGGACTCCGGATATTTCCCATTCTTTATTGCCTTCCTATAAATGGAAATGTGAAAGATTTCATTGAAGCATAGAAAGAAAAATATTAGAATAAAACATAATCAATAACATAAAATRGATTTGAAAGCAMAAAAATAAATTAAATTTAAAACAAATAAAAAGGATGTACTGTTTTCTAAAGAGTCTACRTTAGCCCTTCTTCTATCTATGCTCCTAAGCTGTTCTAGAAAGTATAATTTACATAAACTAAGAATACTTTCCTTATTTAGCTGTTMAGTTCAATTAATCATTCTGACTGTGTTTTTAATGTGGACTTATTGAAGAATTTCCTAAGAGAAAATTAATGCAAATTAAGATACTGAACTATAGTTCACCAACAAAACTAAATAAAACAACGACGACGACAACAAAAAAAAA